>JAVHNF010020517.1:11999-30812 GCA_034783455.1 Micropsitta finschii | reverse complement strand
TGCTCTTGCAGGGGGGTTGGACTAGATGATCTTTTGAGGTCCCTTCCAACCCTTGGGATTCTGTGATTCTGTGATCTTCAGGTCCTTTCCAACCCTAACTATTCTATGATTCTATCCCACTGCTAGAGGACTCCAACTCAACTGAGCATTTTAAGCCCAACATGATGCTTCCTACATCCCAGAAGCTATATTTTAATATGTCTCAAAGTATTAGAATTTAACTCATTTATATCCCATAGGCTATAAATGAGGATACAGGATATCCTTTGTGTGATTCCTGTTAGAAAAGTCACAAAGTGCTATAAATGAAGTTCATCTTTTTATGGACATTGGAAGTCCTTGGTGCACTGAGAGAGAGCTCTGATTTAACAATTTGCCTTTTAAAGCCATCAGCAGTTTGCAAGAGCTCTCACATGTTTACCTTTCAGGCTGATCATCAAGATGGGTATGGAAAAAAGAACAGCAATCAACTGCAAACAAGAATTACAGTGTTGTAGTATAAGCACCAACTGAAGTCTGACAAAAAATTTACTAAAGTTTAAGCTCAAGTTCAAAATCTAGAGACATATTAGAACAGAAATGAGATGTTCTTACAGGGTATTTACAATTTGCATAGATAACCAAAGAGAAAAAAATATTTACTCAAGCCTCCAGAGGAAAAAGGAAGGAAAGAAAAAAGGAAAAAAGAAAAATTTGCTGTTTTTTTTCTCTTTTTCTTTCAATGTCAGTTGAAAGTCAATTACTAAAACCACTTTTAAGACCTAAAAAAAGCCACTTCCATGGGTTTGAAAATGGAAAAGTTTTTTGGAAGCGTTCTAGAGAACTCCCAAAGCACGTAATTTAGAGCATTGACTTTCAACTTCAGCCACACAGCTTCTTACACAAAAATAATGCAAAGTTCTCTTGTGCTTATCATATTTCACCAAGAAAATTCATGCCAACATAATGACAGATACTTTCGTTAATTTGTGCATGACTTCCTACTGGCCAAGGGATTGCAGAAAGAAGTCAGATTTTTTGCTTGGGCTGCCCAAAACTCAATCAAGGCAGCCATTTCAACAGCAGCCTCCAACCCAACCTAGCAAATCTGGGATGCAAGGTGCAGAGGATGAATGCTTTTTGCTATCACCAATAAGTCCCACTGGTGAGAACCGACAGAGAGTTAATAATCCTGAAAATTGGCTCCTGTGTATCCAAAGACAAAACCAGGGCTCAAATCAGAAGTTTGAAATTGAAAGAGCCCTTATGTCCACAGATGCTGCATAAACCAATTTACTCAGACGGTATTTCCCTAGATTCCCCATGGCTTTTGAAGGAGACAAAAAGTTTGCCTTCATGGAACAGCACCAGCTGCTCCTTTCTAGCACATGAGTAGACCTTTATTCACAGCTTTGACTGTTGCCATTGCAGCAACAGATGTGGGTTGCGTCTCTCATCCATCTCCTGCACCCTCAAGACCAGCTCCTGCTGGAAAAGTCTACGTCCCGCCAAGACGCTTGGCATCAAGCGGACAACCAGAACATGCAGGATGTAGCACTTGCTGGACAAGCAGCCTCTGCCAAGTCAGTTAACCTTTTAATACCCTCTGAGAAAGGCAACCTGAAACTTGCAATAGTTCCACTGATCAGGAGCAAAACCAAGGTCTTGCTCTACTACACAAAGTATTTTATTCTTTTTCCTGCAAATGGCTTAGAATTTTAAAATAAAAAGTGTATGGAGCTGTAAAACTGATGATTATTGCTTTAACCTACAGACACGGTGTTGCAAGCACAACTCTTGAGTTTAAAGAACCAGTGAGAAGTCCAGCACATGCACAAGATGGCTTTAGAAAGATCTATTCTCACTCCAGAGATTGCAGAATGTCAGGCTTTTTACATATTAAGGCCAAACTGCAGAGATGTCAGCAAGACTCAAGACTTCACAATCCAACATTCACAGATTGAGTGGTCTCTGTACTATATGCAACTTATGGTGCTGCAGATGTTGCAAAAGGGGTACTTGCATGAAAGTAACTTGAATTTTGCAGTAAGAAGTATTTTCTGTCAGAACAGTAACATTTCACAGTTCCAGTTCCTGAAGAAATGTCTTATAAAAACAAGGCAAGTTCTGTCAAATAAAAATTTTACAAGTTGCTTTGCTAGACTTAAGTTTTATCCTCATAACTGCCTGTGCTTTAAAATATATTTGCTATAAAAGATTAACTAAAGACCTCCATAAAAGATTTTAAAAGGGGATTCAAAAAAGAAAGTCAAGACTTCTGAAAGGCAAAGAAGTAAAAAGAGTGAGAAAAGACTGCACTGTACTGTTAAATCAATCACTTACTAAACAGAAAAAAACACAAATTAGCTTATAAGTATCTCCAAAGAGGCTTCCATCACAGTTCTGCAATTGGTTATGAAAAACTAGAAACAGTTCTGGTTATTTAGCTAGGCTTCCACATTTACCATAATCAGAACAACAGTACAAACTCAAGGGACACCAGAAGACTCACAGCAACTGGCACAGGGAGGGCACTATAACATAGGTTCAGGGTGGGGGGAAGAAGGAGGCTGAGTGATGACAGGCTACAGAAGCAAAGACAAAAGCACTCACCAAGAAGCAACTCAGAACCACACAGCCACTCACTCACATCCCTTCCCCTGCTTGGGCAGGATGGGGAAGAGGATCAAAAGAAAGCAAAATCTAGGGGCTGAGATAAGAACAGTTTAATAATTAAAATAAAGTTTAATAAGTAATAAAGTGGTAAGGGAAAGAACACCAACAATAAAAATTATAATAATAGGAAACAATAAGAGAAGAAATGAAAGCTCAGAAAACACAAGTGATGTACAATACAACTGCTGACCAGCCTGCAGACCTGAGCTGCAATCGGTCCCTTTAGGATAACTCCCCCCAGTTTATGTAATGGCCATGGTGTGCTGTGGTATCAAAGACCCCTTTGGCTAGTTTAGGTCAGATGTCCTGTCTCTGCTTCCTCCTGGCTTCCTGTGTCCCTCCTCACTGGCAGAGCATGAGACTGAAAAGTCCTTGATCAGGGTAAGTGCCACTGAGCAACAACTAAAAACATTGGTGTATTATCAGCATTGTTCCCAGACTAAAGCTGAAAACACAGCACTGCACCAGCTACTAAGAAGGAGAAAGATAACTGCTATTGCTGAACCCAGGACAGCCAGGTTTGAAGGGGCTTTGAGCAACCTGTTCTAGTGGAAAGTGTCCCTGCCAATGGCAGGGGGGTTGGAACCAGATGGTCTTTAAGGTCCCTTCCAATCTAAACCACTCTGTTATTCTCTGATCTCTTCACATTTTTCCCAGTGAAAAGAAGTGATTTATGAAAGTTTGCAAATGATCATGAATTTATACTATTCTTTATATTGATGCGGTTATTTGGAGAGTTTAACATTGATCTTTGCAACTGGTTAGCTGACTCATGTGGGTCCCACTCCTGATAAGGAGAAACAATCCGTCCCTAGCAAACAGATCCTTTATACTAGAGCCAGAAACCTTACAGGATACCCAATGAAGCTCAAGGGAATTTGCAAGTACTTTGATTTCATGTAGGTCCACAAAGAAATTATATGAGAGAATTGCTATGCAGGAGAATTGGTTTCATTTGGTTTTAAGAACAATTCTGCTGTACATGCTAGAGGCCAGGCTAACTGCAGTAACTCTTTACAGCAATGTATATATTCCTCTATTCAACTGTATTTGAATAAAGTCATCCTGATTATTTGTATAAATGCACATACATAAAAGTAATAAGATTTTTCTATCAGCTGAAAGAGAAATACAGTAAATCGAGATCTTAAAGCTTGCACCCTCTTCATGCACAATTTTTCTATTATTTCATTTTCACCCAAACCGGCTTCATTATCACAAGAGCTTAATGGTTTCCTAAGTGTGAAAATTCTTAAAACAGTGAAACTGAAAAAATACAAAATAAATCATCCAAAACCTTACATTTAGTATTTAACCTTATGATGATAAAAATACACAACCAAGTGTGGAGATAATTGTTAGAGGCACTTGTTTTGGATTGACCTGCATAGATAAAAAGATATTCAGTGCTCTCATATAATGAGTATGCATATTAACTCACATAATAAAATCTTTATAGACTATCACTGCAAGCCAAAAAAGAGTACATGAACATTTTTATTTTTTTATTATCTTTTTTGATATGCATACAAACATGTATATATATAGACAGAGAGAAAGAGACACATACACAGGGACAGCTTTCCAGGTTCCAATGCTTTTTTTCAGGTTTAATAGTTACAGTCTCAAATAAATTTCAAAACTCTTCTGAAAGGCAATATAAAACTGTAGTATCAAAATCCACTTCTCAAATGGCAATTAGAAGTTTGAATCTGTATTACTTCATATGCAAATAAGAAGCTTTTTATATGGCATGGTAGCTTGCGATTTATAAGAACATTTTTAATGAACTGTTTTAAAGGATGTGGTTTTCTGTTAAAAGAGGTTACTTACTACAAGGGGCTTGCAATCATATTTGTGTGGTTGGATGCAGAACCTCCCACCAGCTAATTCTCACAGACTCACTTCCTAGTCTTCAGGATAGTCACCAGCCTGACCAGACTGCACATCCACAGGTAGCTATCCTAGAAACACTGTCAAGAAGTCATCATGGAAGTAAGACTGGACCACGAGACAAGGGAGGCTTTTCTACCTGGCCCCTTCCACTCCACCTTCTTCCACTACCCTGAAGGCAGCCCCCTAAGCTGGATTGTGGCAAGCCTCCAATACAGCCCAGTTGCTGGGTAGCATTGGCTGCTGCAAAGCTGCTCTCCACCTCCTTTCATAAAAAGCAGAGCAGATGGAAATTTCCTGTAGGCTGGTCCTGGCCCACAGACCACTGTTTGGACCATACTCCTCCATGAATAAGAGCAATCTATTCATTGCATCGAACTGACTGCCCCTACTGTCCTCATTTACAACACAACCCCATCCAATCCCTTAACTCAGTGATAAAACAGCGCAATGTGAGCACATTTCATCGCCTGTGCTTGGGCTAGGAACTAAGCCATGAAGGAAAATATGGCCATGTCACACTAAGCAAAGAAACACATGAGTAGCTCTGGCAAGCACCTGAGACAAGTCTTTTCTGAATGACTGAAGGCAATGTTATATTGATGTTTTAATAAATTATTATCCACATACAGAGACAGAGTATGCAGAAGCAGCAGCAGAAGCTGTGCAACCATCCTCTTCAGAGTAGAAGCTCTATGTTCTCTTAAAACACTGGAAGACATGGATAGGAAAGAATCCTTTACACAATTAAAAATGCTAAAAACCTTGCTGTGTCCGAAAAGTTTCCAAATTTTATTTAGGATGAACCCCCTCAGTATATCAAACCACCGTTGTTTTTTTACAGGACACAAAGGAGTTCTCACTTGCATTGGTCTTTCCTTGTCTCCCCTGCTGAATTGCAGCTAAAAGCACTAGGGAGCTTGAAGCAGAACTCTGTCCTGATTTCTATTCCCTTCATAATCACTGTCAGATGTATCTTGCTTTTTTCTAGAGCAGCTGTTAAGACTGTTGTTGCTTTTAAAACTCAGAAAGATGAGTCAAGGTTCTGGTCATCATTGTAGCTCTTCTGGTTGTTCCAGTGACAACAAAACAGGATAGCCAGCTTTTCCTGAAGACAGGAAAACTTTGGGTAACACAGGATAAAACAGTCCCTTTAAGGATTATTAACTTTACTGCATAAAATCAAAAGATGGTCACTATGAATGTACATTATTTCATAACGTCTCAAGTAAGTCTTCTCCACTATTTGTCAGTTTAAATGGAAAGCTGGGAAAGGGAAGGGAAATGTTTCATATTATGTATAGGACAGAGTAATGTTTGTTGAGCTCTGCCTAAAGGTTTCTCACAGATCTTTGCAAAATGCTGTGCTACCTCTCACATGAAGAAAAACCTCTCCCAAGGATCTGACACAAAGAAGAAAAAGCCCACTGTTGATAACCATATGCAGCAGGTGCTGCTTCAGTAACTAAGCAGAGCTTCCCTGGAGATACTCCCCTGGGAGACCTCCTTTTCTATGGAAAGGCTCCTCACTAGCTCTTCCCAGCAAGCTGAGTACGTGGGGAATATTCAGTAGGTATTCAAGGCCAGGCTGGACAGGGCCTTGAGCAACCTGGTCTAGTGGGAGGAGTGATTGGAACTAGATGATCTTAAGATGCTTTCCAACCCAGACCATTTTATGATTCTGTGATTCTATGATTTGCTGCTCAAGTGCCTGCTATCAGCAGAGACAGAGAAGTGATGACAGACTTTTTGTGGATGAAACGTATACATCTCTCCTCAAAGGCCCCAAGCAGCCTAAAACATATTTGAACCAACCTGAGAATGTACCGGAGCAGCAGAGGAACTCTTTCTTATCCTTTGTACTCAGGCTTTTCTGCCATAGTAAGTGCATGAGGAGACTCAAAGGCACGATGGGTGAATTAACTTGGAAAAAAAGCTGTCAAAAAAAGCTGAGCAATCAGTCCTCAAAAAATTAATGATAAAAGACTTTGAATAAAGCCAATTTGTAATGGAATGTAAGAAGGGAAGTCCCTAAAGAGAAGAACTGTCTACCAGCTCTGCAGCAGGTTTTGCTGCCCCATGCAGTTTACCATGGCAAGAAGCCAACTTGGCAAGGCTTGCTCTGCTCCAAGGAGCCTGGCAGTGTGCCAGCCACACTCACAGGTTTCATTGCCGCTGCCAAGCTCGAGGGGCAATCAAAGATCCTGTTTTGCGAATCTGCAGATCTGGTTATGACCCAGAATATGTGTGTTTTAAAATGTTCTTAAGCAAGTCAAGTTCCCTCTGTTTATACAGTGACTGAACAGGCGAAACAGAATACTTAACCCAGCTAGAGAAAATGAGCCACAGATTGTTAATTATATGGCTATTTGCACTTTGACTGAAAGAGGAAGTAAGCTGGTTATAACTATTTTGGGCTTTACTCCTGCAACTGCATTGAAACCACATTTATGACAGCTGAAACTATGCAATTTTATATAAATGTGGGCACTTCCTGTTTTTGAAACAAGTCCTTGGCTGCTTGCACTTACTCCATGGTAACATTGCTGGAACCAGAATGCATTAAATGTGCTCAGTTTTGAAGATCTTATTTTACTATTTTTAAACATATAGATAGATAAACCGCATATATTGGACTGCTGCTGTCAAGTACCTCTATTTCTAGGACCTAACCATACTCCTTAGGCATTAGGAAACACATATGTTTACCATGTGTGAGACTGAAACCCCCAGCTGTCACTCAGGGCTTGCTCAGTCCCTGGTGACATGGTCATGGTCACGCTCGGCCAGGGTGGCAGGCGCATCCCATTCCCCCGAGCAGGAATTACATACATCGGCAGATCTATCTTTTTCCACTCAATATACAGCATTTCAAGTAATTTGCAATAGCAGGCTTGTTACTTTGCACAGTACGGTATTAATTCTTCATTGTGGCATGTATATGTTCAATTTTATAGACACTGAGTACAGGGAGTAACACAGTCCTCCTGGCATAAATCAAAGAAAGACATTATTTAACTAGAAATAATTTTGAAAATAGCATTTAACAACCCTAATAAGCAGCAGTAAGTTTCCTGTACCTTTTCTCTTACTTTGCTACTTATGTCAACTGGATCTCGCACACCAAACTTCTGCAACGAGTAGTTAAATAAATTAGCCCTCTGTTTTTCCATTGACAGTCATTTTCCTAAAAGATTACAGCACGAAGACCAATCATATTGTTCAACTGAAAAGCAAATGCATATCTATCTAGTAATTCCTAATGATAATATGTGATAATTCTTACTTACCAAAAAACCCAACCACATTTAATTTACAATGTATTCCTCCAGATTCAGTTCATGACACACTGCTTGACAGTCAAGTACCCCCTATAAATGCAGGATATTTACAATGAAGATCACCAAAACCACAGACGAATGACAGCATTTCTGCTACCTTTGTTTTGCTCTCCAAGACCACAACCTCTTATTTCTGACCATTAGATCCCGCCCTTTAACTATAAGAACTTGCCAGCTTTGCAGTGCTATCAGGGACTGAACAATTACGAACCTCTCAGTCTCAAATTAGAAGAACATAAAATACAGATACAGTTTAAAAGTCCTTAAGCAAAAACCTCCAACTAAAAGAAATGCTAAAGCTAAAATTTCTAATTCAATTACATGTGATTTGATTGCTTTCAGTTACTTTGAAAGCAACACGGGATACAGTCTAAGTCATGCCCTTCTTAAAAAAACTTCCCTTGTTTGTCTTCTTCCTGCCTCAAGTCAAGGCACGTTTTTGAAGTGGCAGACAAGCCGATTTGCAACTAGAAGAGGCTGTCCCTCTTCTAGGTCATCTTCAGCACAGATATTTGTCCAGTTCTGCAGTTAGCAAGTTCAAAGAGTTGAAAAGCCAGCCAAGTAACCCAAACAAAAATGCAGTTAGCTGACCACTGGTTTGGCTTCCTGAGCCAGCTCACCCGAGTCATGGCGGCAGCAGCACTGGCATGAGGGAGAGGGGCAATACCTCAGCAGGGAGGCTACAAGCCATTAGACTAAGGTTAGCTGCAATGATGCCACATTTGTGACATCTCCACAAAAACTGGCCCCATGTTCAGCCCTTGCCCTCCAAACAAGGGAGGACACGTTCAAATTCAATTCATGGGGTGCAGTCTAAAGTTCCCCAGGAGCGTCACTGAGCCATAAAGATCAACTCCTCTTTTGACTTCTTTTTTGTCTGAAGTCTTACTGTTTCTACACAGAAACATTCAAGTTCAGATCTTTGCAAAGTTATTCCTAAAAGGAATGTGAGCATTTCGAACAAGGAGGGGGAAAAAACAAAATAGAAAAAAGACTTAATGAAAGCAACCCAGATTAGCTAAATGATACATCATAGTGGAACAATTCTGCTGTTAAAGATCATGCAGATGTTACGACAGAGGCAAAGAAAGCCTTTCTTTAGCTACAGCACAGCTGCTGCATACAACTTCAAAAAGACTTGGCACAGGACTTCAGCCACAAAACTTCCCCCTCGCTTCATTTCATGCACGTCATCTGAAACTTCAGTAACTTACACCAAGGACAAAGCTGACAAAAGGGGAGTTTGGAACATCTTATCAGCAGTGGGGCAGCTCCTTGTGCTGCCAGTTCACATGCACCTTCACAAAACAACTATACATCTCCATTCCTCCTCAACCCAGCAATCACTCAAAAGCAATGACATTCCACACTGCTGTCCCTCTTATTTATTCTTGCATTACCTTCTACTTAAAAGAAGACAGATGAATTACCACATAGTTAACATACATTAAAGCTTCAAAACCAGCCATAATAAAAAGTAATTTATCTGTTAAGGTAACACTAGAAAGTATTATCAACTTCTGGTTACATCCTTCATACACTGAGCTACTCTAAACAGACATGCTGATCATGAAGCTGAAAATGCCGTAGCTTATAATCACATTAAATGTACATCTTTAATGCCAGTCTTGTATTTGCCACATTATTTATGCACTACAAAGAAAATATATATTATCTGTCTAAATTAAACATTCAGCTTTTCTCTTTAAATGTCCCTTCAAATGTATTACATCTTGGTACAGAAGAACATGCATTGATTTTAAATGTTTAACAGTAAAGCACACAGAACTTAATTTTATTTCCATATTAACATTACACTTACTTGTGATTTCCTTTCAGTGATGATACTGATAAGAGATGTACCTGAGAAACCTGAACTGCTTTAAGATGCATGTATATGTATGAGATTAAATTAAGGCATTCCTGACGCATGGGAACAGAATCTTAGAAACTGTTTTTAATTTCTCCCTTTTTCTTCTTCTATTAATTCATGTGACATCATCTCATTGACTCTTATGACATTCTTAGTTTCCACTATGTGAAGCCATAAACCAATTTGTCACCTATAATATTCTTCCCACAACTGTGAAGTTATAGCCAAAGAATATTTAGTCCAAATGAGAAAACAGCAGTAAGGGCAACTCAAATTCTATTAACATTCAAACTTTGTAAGTAGAACAGAGTACAAAAAACTGCAGAAACACGGAAATACACACAGAAATGCACCAAAAGAGGGTCGGGGTTTTTTTAAAATTATTGAGTCATTTCATTACTAAGAACTTAGTAAAAGGCTGGAAACCCACAACTTTAAAGAATATTAACAATGCTGATTAAAAGCAGTGAAGAAAACTCATTAAAATGAAAGTAAAGCTTGAAATACCAGAAATATTAACCACAGTATTACTGTATTCATGAAAACGTAACACTTCAAAATGACCTACTTTAATAATAGTAAAAAAAAGAAAATAAATATGGGCACTAACCCCTCGACTCTACTGGTTTTTTAAAACACCATCTACTTCTCAGAATTAGTAACAGACTCATGAAACTGAACCAATTTGTTCAACAGATGTTTCAGTTAATGCAAAGGAATTTTACTTTTCTATTGTAGAAATAGAGCATGCTGAATAAAATTTCACTATTATTAGCAGCTTTCCAAGTATATTAGCTCAAAATTAGCTTCCATTTCCATTCTTTCCTTCTTTCACATAACAGAAAACATTTTCCATACCACATTAGATGTGCTACCGAAATAAAGTAGGATCATTGACAAAACAAGTCGTCCTCCTCCCCCTGGCCCCCCGTTTTACGGGATATGCAGGAAGGGCAGAGTTTGTATTTTTCTTGGCTTTCCTCTCTCTACATTAGCCGATAATATTCCCAGCATAGCTCTGCCAGTGCGCTGCCCTGCAGGCCCACGACACCCTGTTGTTCCAGTCCCGTGATCTTCTCCAGCAGTCTCTGCGAATTGTGCCATTCTTTTCTAATGCATGCTATTGCATCAGTCTAATGGCAACATAATTTTCAATGCTCTAGGTAAAGCAAATAATTCAATTTTGAACTTCTGCTTGTAAAATACAGATTGTTTCCCCCTGCCCCCTCCTGCTTTTTTTGTTTATGTTGAAAGATTTAAAGCACCACTCATGCTGCACAGCAGTAGTCAAACAAAAATACCTCAGGTTTTCTTAGAAAGCAGCACTTAAAAATACTGCTTGGCTCCTCAAGCATTACTGCAGCCTTCCACAGAGCCATATGTAGTAGATCCCCTACAAGCAGGCTGGAAGGGGAATGTGCATTCTTACTCTGTGCATTTAATATATTTAGCCATTATCAAAGCTTCATAGCTTTTACTGTCTCTCTCTCTCTCCTGCAATAGTGTACCAGCTTATCTGGCAAACACGCTCACCATGTTTCTAGGCACCAAAGACACGCTCTTGGTTAATTCATAAAATCTGATCTAATGTGAGATATTTTGCACTCAGGTTAGCTAAGTTAAAACAATATTTAGCTTAACCGTGCCTTGGCCAAAATATTCTCTGTTATCTACTGATTACAACAGCATTGTAGCTAGCTATGGACATCACACTGGGAAAATACAAATCCTGAGCCTGAAGAACTGCAGATGAAATTCTGACCTCAAGCCATTCTGATAGTGGGCATTATAAACACTGTTTACTTTGTATCTGATACAATAACCAGGCACAAGAGACATGTGCCTGCAACAAATGATAAATTTACATGTTATTTTGGTTTTATGTACATACATTATCTGAGTTCACAGCATCAAAAAATGCTGGTGCTTCGTGCACCCCAAATCAGATTACGTGATACAAATATCTACACTAAAATCAATCTGCAGAGGTAAGCATTCACAGGAGAAAATATCAGAAGTACATTTTAGAGAAACCTAAACTTCGCCTTTGTTTGCTTCTTTGGCACGGTATACCTGCAGTTATGTCATACCATTTCCACAGCACCTCTGCTTTATTCAGCATACAGAATTACCACTAATCAAAAGAGTAATCTGTTTTACTTTTGGTATTTGGCATATGGTCCAATACCTTATTTACTGCAAGCTATTCAAATTTTCTTTGGAAGATGGAACAAGTAATTTCTTTGTGAATTCAGTGGTGCAGCTGAGTGCTTCATCAACATAATGGTTAGTCCTACTGTTCCTCTGTTACTCCTTAGAATAACTATTCCTATTATTCCTGAATTCTTAAGGAAAGCAGTGACAGCTTTAAGGTCAAAATGATTCTCCTGTTCTGAAGACAACTTTGTCTCCAGTTTGGTGTAACTCAGACCTAATTTTTTTCACAGCACTTAGCATTGTATTGTGCTTTATATAGCACTTTCAAACCTCACCCCCCCGCCTCACTCGCAATTATCAGTGCTCAGCACTTTTCCAAATCAGATCCAAAGATCTCAAGTCATCCGCAAGAAAGCAAGACACATACAGTTAGCAAAGACATGAGAAAAGCCAGGATTGAGCAACTTACCTAGCATCACCTAGGAAGTCTGCAGCACAGCCAGGAAGAGAGTCCTGTTTGCCAGGGCAGCATGCAGCTGCGCAGAGCACCAGAGCTTCTTCTGCCTCCTGCAATCCCCTGCCTCGCCCGCCACACGTGTCCCGACTTCTGCTGGAAGTGAGGCAGGGGTACTACAGAGAACAGCTCTCTCCACCGCATCAACCAGATTCATTCCCAGAGCAAGTCCATCCTGTGCAGGGAACAAGGCAGGGGTCCTGTGGGGAAAAAAAAACCCAGCACGTCAGTGGGAGGTAAATACTGTTATATTGGAAGGCTCCCTTATGAGGAGCCAAACAAAATTGCTCTGCAAGAACAATCTCAGTGTTGACATTCTGTGACTTGGACACTGGCACACTACAAAAAGTTTGCATTCACCAGTTCTAGAAAAAGAAATTCACACCTCACACCTTATATGATGCAGTCACAGACACCTACAGCAGTGGGACAGAAATCTTTAGATATACCATGTAGCTCTTGTGACAAAGCAATACATCAGTTGCAAATGCGAAACAGTTTTCTGCATGGGGACTAGCCATAGGTGATGGTTAAAACATATTTTCAAGGATCTTCTACTGAAATCAAAGAGTGTTTATTTATATTCTAAGATCTCTGTAGAAAAAGACCTTCTAGGACAAACTCCTCTGCCCATTTTCCTCAAGCCATATCCTCCAGCCCATGCTGATTCGAGCCCTAGTACTTCTTCATTCCTACCTTCAGCACCTATGCCAAGTCTCTCCTCACCCCCATCCCAAGGGTTTTCATCTCTCCTGGCTCTGTCAGTTCCAGGCTTAGCTGGCAGTGCCACAGTTTCCTCTTGACTCTCATTTCTTCTCTCCTTTGTTCCCAAGTGCACCGTCATATTAACTCTCACCCCATGTCCATCTCCCCTGTTCACAGTCTACAGTATTTTGGGACTGGGACTATGACAGGGACCTGTGCATGCTAGTGCCCCACCAATCTTCTTCTGGCTCTCAGGTGCTGGGGTACAAGGCATCAGTTTCATCTCTCACCTAAGCCTTCCCCTCTCCTTCCAGGCCATACAGCACTCACATGCTCAAGACAGCATGTGACAACGGTGCTTTCTTTAAAAGGTTACAGTTTGGTTAGATCTGAGATTTTCACAGTGCTGACAAAGGCAAAGCCATGACTCATAAGTCATTCTTCTTCCTCAGTGCCTATCTCCAGTGCTTCCCACACTGCCATCAAACTCCTAGGCTCTGCTTCAAAGGGAGGGACACAGAGCATTTCCAAAAAAGGTTCTTTAAAAGAAGAGAAATAACTTTTTCTACATATTCTTACAGATAGCTAAATAATTTTGGCAGGGGAACAAATTAAACTACACGCAACTGCCTAGCCCCAGAGGCTTTGCAGAGTTATAAAAAACTCCAACCAACATCCTATACTGGGAAGCGTCAAGCATCCTTCCTTACTGCAATTTCTGGCACTTGTCTTTCAGCCCATAATAGCCCAAGTCACTCAGCTCACTGAAATGAGAACTGTGCAAATATTAACACCTGAGACCAGTGGTCAAACTGAGAAGCAGTGGCTGCAGATGGACAGTGCCAGAATGAATGCCACGCAAGCTGTCTTTGTCTTTACCTACAGTTTTACTGCATGCCTACAAGCAATGTTCAAACAGCATAAAATCATAGAATGGTTTGGGTCAGAAGGGACCTTAAAATTCAGCTAGTTCCAACCCCCTTGGGGTGGGCAGGCACACCTTCCATTTGCTCAAAGCTCCGTCCAGCCTGGCCTTGAACACTGCCAGGGATGGGGCATCCACAGCTTCTCTGGGCAACCTGTGCCAGTGTCTCACCACCCTCACAGCAAAGAATTTCTTCCTAATATCTAACCTACCCTCTTTCGGTTTAAAGCCATTTCGCATTGTCTTGTCACTAATCTGGAAAGGCCATTATAAAAAGTCCCTCTCTAGATTTCTTATAGCTTCCCTTTAGGTACTGGAAGACTGTTACAAGGTCTCCTCGAGCCTCCTCCAGGATGAACAAACCCAACTCTCTCAGACTCTCTTCATAGGAGAGGTGCTCAAGTCCTCTGATCATCTTCGTGGCCTCCTCTGGACTTGTTCTAACATTAGGTGACAGCACACAGTCCAGCTAGCATTCCTTCAGATGCCACCATTTTAATCCTAGAGGTACTAATGCTTGCCTGAAAATCTACAGCTGCTCAGGAAACACTTCTAGGTCACAAAAACCTGAAGTAAAATAGGTTAGCTTCATTCCCGATGAAGGTCACACACAGCTAACAGAGCTAATTTAAGCAAATCCATTTTACTTCCCATTTCCACTAAATGAGGAGCAGTCATGTATCAGTTACAAAGAGGGAGGGTAACTTCTTACAAGACTATTGCTTGTGGATCACCTGCCCCTGCCCAGAGAGGAAAAAAACCTTCTTGTATGAAACCCTGGGAAAATTTTTCTTTCCTTTTCTCCATCTAGTTACTTACCTCAGCATGAAAAACACACTGTCAAGTAAGATACAGAAAGAAGAAAACCTCTCAGAACAAACACATTCTTTTAGAACAAAATCCAATTTACAGGGTTTTTTACTGAGCTCTTAATAGCAAATGACAACAATTTCCCAACGGCTATTATAAATACTTCTGTACAGACATGGTCCAGAAGAGGAGACCAAGAAAAGAGAAAAACAGTATCACATGCTCATGGATGGATCCAAATTATTATTATTACTGGATTAAATGCACTATGACGCTTATTTTTCAATAAGAAATAATTCTTTCCAAGGAATGGCTAACTATTCCTGTGAGATCATATTTTGTCTAGAGACATCTGATGTACCTAATTTTCAAAAAGCAGTTATTAACTATGGCAAAAAGAAGTATGTGACCCACATGCTAACTCCTAGAACATCCATGTTTATTTTTACAAAAATAAACAGAGAAGCTTCAAAACCAGTGTGTAAAACTAACGAAGCGTTAAAAGCACATTTCCTATTTCAAAATTACTAAGAAATGATTTTATCATACCTTGAATTAAATTTAAGTAGAGAAACTGGCTAACAAGCATCTCTAATAGCTAGATTCTTTTCTTTAAGGTCAGAATAATTTTCTGATCACTAGTTCCAGTAAAGATGAAAAATATAATTAGGTTGAATGAAACTTCAGTACTTTAATGTTCAATCATGGAAACCACATGAAACTTCTTCCTTAAAAAAGAGAGCAGAATTTCATGCACTATTTCACTTGGCAGAGTATAACATATTTGCTGTCAGCAAAGGACTTTTTTCAATGAAGAAAAAGGAAAAGAAACTATTTCCATTCATACAGCATTGCCCAACTGATCAGAAGTATCAGACACTGGCAGCTGTCTTTCGACTGTAAGCAACTGTGATAGATTCAGTTCCTAAAGACCACTATATAGTGCTCCTAAAAACTCATCTGAAATCCAGCAGGTCTCCAAAAATTATATCTGTTTGTTTCATAATGTCATCAAAATTAATACTTATGGGTTAATACTACATCAAGTAGGAAAGCTTTAATGTTAAAGCAAATCATAAAACACTGATAATGTGAATGCTTGAAAAGGCTCTAGGACTGCATGTATTTATATAAGATTTGTGAATATGTAAGCACTCTGTTATATACATTAGGGAAAAGGTGAGGCTCAACACAGTGAACTAATCATCAAAAAGACTAATCATCCTCAGGACAAGTGTATTCTCACAAGGACTTAAGCCAGCTGGCTGAAATGTATTGAACATCTTACCCAACAGCAAAAATTAATCCAAGACTAGTAATTCACTGATTCATTTTAAGGTAAGATTTCCTCTTTTTTTTTCTAAGTTGTATTTTTCAATCAAGAATTATACCCTGAATACCTTCAGCAGATTTTTATTTCTAATACAGTTATCACAAAAGCCACGTCAAAGAGTGTATATGCTATGATCAGCGTACTGGCATCATTTGATGAGCGATTCTTCTCTACATAGTAAAATTAATTCTGTTATTAAGTTTGTTTAGGGAAGCTGTTCTTTAAATCATCACGAGGAACATAATTTCCTATAATACTAGAACTTTCAACCATCAAAAGTCTCCAAATCATGCTTCTCATTCCGATATCAAGAAGTATCTCAAAGAATTGTAGAGTACAACTACTGCTACATTAGCATCAACACAAAAACTAGTCCAGGCACTGATCAACATGTATAGTGTAGTTTACTCTTTTATTTCAATCTGTTCAAATAATATAATACAATGAGTTCAGTATAAAACATTATGGTTCTTATGCAAATAAACAGACTCCCACACTCAGGTTACTGCTCCACAATACATTGAACACAGCTGCTCACAGCTTGTCCTCACACTGAAAAGTAGATTAAAATGGAATAAAAACCTTATACCTGTACCCCATTGATTGTATTGACTTGGGGCACAATATAAAAAAAATAAATTAAAAGAAATCTTGAGTTACCAATCCTGACAATAGCACCTGCAACTTCCCACTGCTGGGGCACAGTATCCTTAATTTTATGGCTCATCGTCATAAGAAAAGAAGCCTGTGTTTTGCAAGCCAAGTCTGACACAATAAGCATCCACAACACCAACTGTCTACTGCTAACCCGTTCCTCATTGCAAGTCCAAGTGAATTTAGCTTCAGTTAAACATTTTTAAGGTTGAAAGCATCTTCCATTCTTTACCAAGCACCTAGGGAAACACTGGGTACAAAATGTGTCAAAGTAGCACAGCTTTATGGACATCAGCTACTGCGCCCCACTGACTTTCTCGGGTCAATTTCTAGCACCTTAAGCACTGTTCTGACTGACCTGAAGTTGGTCATTTCATAAGCACTTATTTTAGACCAGTACTGAAACTCATCCCACTTCATGCACTTTGAGAATGTTTATCTTAGTTCATGAATGACAATGCCAAAAATAGTTACAAAGCTAGTAAAGGTTATATAGTAGTACGTTATCCATATGGTATCAGCTAAAATAAATATAGCCTGTTAAGTTTTCAAAATAATGCACTTGAGTCTCAGATTTGTGAAAAACCGAAGTTATATACTTATGTGTGGGTTTGTTGTTCGGAGTTTGTGTTAATTAAATGACAGAGTTATAAAACCAAAATTGAGTAACAGCACATACATAAGGATATATTGCATAAAAGCTAGCAGAAAGTCCTTTGAATAAATGCAAATACACCTGTAGTATTTTCTGGCCACTGAACTAGCTCTTAGGACCTATGTCAAGAGTAAAGATGACTCCTGGCACACATTTGGCAGTACTGTACCAAAGCAAACCTTTTAAAGTTATCCCACTCATGGCCAGGAATATGCTATGTTTATTTGTTGTGAGCAAACCCCATTTTTACTATAGAGTCTTATGACTATTTTTAAATACGCTTTAGTTTTCATCTAGGTAACTTTCAGAAATTCATAAATATGCGATGAAATTCATACATTTGCCAAAGACATAAGACAGAGAGCACAGGATTAAAAAAAAAATTTAAAACTGACAACTTTTATTGCTCCCAAACATACAAAATGCATGTGATGCACAGGTTCCTCAGTATAACAATGATCATTAAATTTTATTATAGTTTGTGCCTCATTTGTGAGACTCTTTGAATAAAATGTCCTCTTTTTTTACACCATCTTTCTACTCCAGTAGCGTGCTTAGCTTTAGAAATTGTAGATTTTGAGCCCAAAATCCATGATGAGAAGGAGTAGAGCATATTTTCTGACAGATACTCTGAGCAAATGAGGGTTTGGTGCCTCAAAGCTTGACAGCTCTGATCTAATATGCTGATTTTTCCTCTACTCCCTGGGCTACATTTGTAAAACTTAATAATCTGCTTTTTGAGATCTCATGTTTGAACCCACAAATCTTTCCTTTCATGGAAATATCCCAAACACCACCATATTATTCTGGACAGAAGTGTCTGAAGTGTGCTGTTACGCCAGGGTGCTAAGCCAACCTAACAGCTAACTATTAAAAGGTTTTTGTGTTCCAATCCCTTTCCTTGCATCCATCTTATCCTTTAGTAAACCTGTTCAGTTCATTAATTTGGCATAAAACCATTTACTTTTTTCCTAAGATTAATGGATTAAACCAGTTCATAAAGGGCTGAGAAAAGTTTTACAGCCAGCAAGATGGAGGGACAACCTGGCCAACAACCTGGCCAAGACTGTGGACAAGATGACAAAAAAAAAGACTTTTGATTTCCAGAAGTCACCAGGTTTTTTCCTCTACCAGATTAAGCCAATTTATCCTGCACATCAAACTTGCTGATTCAGCTGTTGATGCTTCTCCAGTTTGCGTATATAGATCAACACTTACTAGCCCAAAGACCAGAAATCAGCCATGTTTGCTGTCAGGTGAGTGCACCTGACTAAGCTAAACAGCCCCTCTGAAACAGA
>JAVHNF010020517.1:0-11899 GCA_034783455.1 Micropsitta finschii | reverse complement strand
TCATTATTATTATTGGTGGTAGCAGCAGTGATTTGTGTTATACCTTAGTTACTGGACTGTTCTTATCTCAACCTGTGTGAGTTACATTCTTCTGATTCTCCTCCCCATCCCTCTGGGAGTGGGGGGAGGAAAGGGAGGTGGGGAGTGAGCGAGCGGCTGCGTGGTTCTGTGCTGCCGGCTGGGTTTAAACCACAACACCTACCTTCGCTGCAACTACACCTAAGTTAGAACATGGTATTGTATTACCCTTTGCAGATTTGCTTGTGCAGCTCAGTGCCAACAGAGTCTCATCTCACGTTAGAAACTTGCCAATAGAAGCTTTAGCAATGACTTTCCTGGCAGATATTTGTTTTAAACTTACCTTGCAAATACTCTGATGCATTATATTCTTCACAGTCGTATTTTCCTTCTGACCTCCCCTAATAAATCTATCTATGGCATTATTATTGATGCTACAAGAAGCACAAGCACCTAATGTACATTTGCAATACAATGAATCAAAATTATGAAATTTCCTTTCTTGGCTGTCCATATGTTTTAATCCCCAAAAGGACAGCTTTCTGGCATGTTGAGAACACTGCAGATTATAATGAAGCATAATTGTTTATCGAAACCCACGATATGTGAAAAGATCATTTGAATGTCAAGGACTTAACTTAAAAAGCTACATTCATATACATTTATTAGAGTATCACTGCTAGTCTGTTTTGACCATTAGTTGGTTTTCTTCCTTTTTCTCTATTTAGATGAAGAAAACCAAACAAACAATCCTGATTCTCTGCTGTGTTAGACCTTACACAGCCATTTAGCCTTGCACGCCCGCACAGTACCAAGTCCTGCCAACATCTGCATACATGTTTAAGTGACAATACAAGCCAAATATAAAAGCTAAGATTTTAGGTCTGAACACCTTTAGCTTTAAAAACTGTTTCATAGAATAGAACCAGATAACTCAAGTTGGAGGTGATCTACGGAGATCTCTAGTTGCAAAGCAGGGTCAGCTCTGGGGTCAGACCCAACTTAAGAGCTTTACCCAGTAGGGTCTTGAAACCCTCAAAGCATGCAGATCACACAACACTGCATCCAGTCTGTTGCACCTCTTGTCTGTCCTCAGGGTGAATTAACTTTTCCTTATATCCCACACGAAGCTCTCTTCTTTCTTCTCAAGCCTGTTGTCCCTTGTTTTTCTGTCCTACACCACTGTGTAAGGCCTGACTCCATCTTCTTGAAAACCAACTCAGGCAAGCAATTTTGCCCAAGGCTTCTCTTCTCTGCACATTCTTGACCCTTTTTCCCCTTAAAAGCATGGAATATATACTTTGCCATGACAAAAATAACTCTTGAAATACAAATATGTTGGGTTTTTTTTACTGCAAAATCGACTTAGAGCCTTCGGTCTACAGCCGGCAAAGCTGAAGAATTAGTCCTTCCTTTCTAACCATGCACAGTCAAAAGTAATAAAATACTCAAATAAACCAAGGCACCATATTTACACACTCTGTCCATAACTACATAATGAGAAATTGCAGTGTGGATGTATGACAATGCATGGAGACCCTGTAAATAAGATATTCAAATGCCTCTTTTCCTCAACCCTTTAAAGCTGTTTTCATCTTACCTGACAAGATTTACCGCAGTATTTAGCAACCTTGCACTGAGAGCATCTGTGCAGATGTTCATTCCTGTTTAGACAAAAAAAGAAAATTGGTTACAAATACAAATAGACCTTCATAATTTTCCCTTTTTCATAGGTAGCAATTTTCAAATATTCCAAGGCAAAAAAATACCTGAAAAACAAGGGCAGTCTACAATGCTGTTACACAAGAACAAAGTGTGCATGGTTATGTTCAAAGATAGACTCACAATCCTTTACTTATGTGATTCAGCACTTTTTGGGGCCAGTTTGATCAATAGTCAAGGTGTCAAATGTGCTTTTTTTGTGTTTCACATAGCTATAACCCTGAGGAGTCTGATTTTGTAGACAGCATCATAATTAGAGCTATGCAATACAGCTAGTTAATCTGTTACCTACCTTGAGTCTTGTCTTAAGCAAGCAGCACTTTAAGCAAGACCTTGCTGTGGACCCCCAGTTGCGACAAGATCTAACTTCATAACAGAGTCTGACACTGAACACGTCAGCAGAAATTCCCCTTCTAAGAAAATACTTCTGACTGGTGGGAAGTGAGACCAAAATACAAATTCACTGGGGGGAAGTGGAGGAGGGAGAAGGAATAAAACTCCAGTGAAAGCCAGAAGGATAACTACCAGAGCTATACATCACAATCTAAAGGTTAAAAGTGCTTTCTGATTCTAGTACCATTTTCTGATGTTGCCATAGCTTACAGTTATACTAGACTAGCTAAGAAAATAGCACTGAAGTTCTGTAAAGTTTTAGACACCAAGAAAATATTAAATGGAAAGCACACACAGAGCAAATCTTACATCTCAGATACATGAGTTTAACTGGGAGATAAATAAGTGTCTAACACAGCCCATTTGGAACTGAAACTGCAGATGAACGACCTTTCTCTGCAAGATGCCTGGTGTCTGCACATCGGTAGTAGGTGTGCTCTTTCCACTCACACTCCCAACCGGCACAGCTAAAACACAGTTTAGCAAGCCATCTCTGCTGGCACCGAAAGCAAACTCCTCCTCTGTCATCAGTAATGTAGAGGCTGCAAACTCCGAGTCCCAGAAAAACTGCTTTATGATACAACCTCTCTTTTTCCTTTCACTTACGCTACCCAGTTGCCCCCCAAATTTTCATTTCTATGGGTGACTTTGAAACGTTAGAACATTCTCCACAGGTCAGATCTAAAAAAGGCAGCACTAATGTGCCCACAAACTTCAATCTGTGAATTCTGGATGATGAATTTATCCCACTGATTTCAGCCATGACACCAAAACTACCAGAAGTAGGGGCAGAACACCAGAAATACCATGAAGCATCCTCAGACTATGGTCTTAGTGGTACTGTTCTCATCTTCAGCCAGTGAGGCTGGTCACCATGAACACCACGCACTTAATACACTTCAAACTGGAGAGTGCAGCAGTTATGGAAGTTTTTGTAAGTCTTTCAGCAGAGAGGAAAAAACCAACAGTAACTTCAGTATTTTGGTTCAAATTGGGCTGCCTGGTTTCTATTATTTTTGGATTTCTTGCCAAGCATCTTTTTTCCTTCCTTTACACCAACTCACCTGCAACTTACTGTGTAATTCATGAAGCAACAGATTCTATAAAACATAATCTCCCCAAACTTTAAATGGTTTTAATACTTACCTTCAGTGGCAGTTACAACACAAAGAATTATTATACATTAATCCCCTGAATTTCTGACTCAGAAAGAATGTACAGCATTTAAATAAAAGGTTAAAATTAAATAATTCTACTCAGTTTACTAAAATGTAAGGTAGCCCATACTATGTACATGTATTTATATAAATATACAGACAAGCATATATATAAAACTATAAAATATATGCTATATACTTACATCTGTTATACACTAGATAAGATTATATATATATATATATACACACACACACACACACAATTTCTACTTCTGGTAAAAAAAAAAAACCACCTCAAATTGCTACTGAGTTGTTCAAAAAATCAACCCAGCTCTGACTTTATGACTAAATTTCATGACTCATTTTCTTCTTTGGTTCTAGGATCTTTCTGCAGACACCCCCAAGAATGAGGGAACTGCTTTTGTTTCTGCTGAACACAAATGGAATAAACTGCATCTCTCACAACAGAGAGAATATTTTAATTGTTTCAAGTGTTCCTGAAGCACAAGTGGAAGCAAATGGAAGAGCTGCCGTATCTACAGCCTAGTGCAACTGCAGTCCACAGCTTTCACCAAGTTAATGCTCTCATGCAAGGTAGGGTGCAAAGAAACCATCGCACCTCTTCAGAGCACCCTGAACACCCCCACACCACATTTCCATCCTCCTCTATTTCCCAGACTCTTGACCCACCTCATCTGCTCCTTGAGTCACATGAGCACTCCTCCTCCCTTCAGCCACTTTTTGGGAAGCTAAGGGCCTCTTACATGATTGCTACCCGACTGGTTTGTAACCAGGCAGGCCAGTTTTACTGCTGCCTTAATGACTGCAAATGAGACAACTCAATTTTCCAGTTTTCTGAGTGGCCACTCCACCAGGGGCTGCGTGGAAACGCGGAAGCACACGCCTGGCCACAGCCCTGCAGGCTCTCAGCCCTTGCACCACATCTGTGCAGTACTGTTGGCATGGTTGGTGCCACTGCACGCATATAGAGCATCTGAGCATGCAATCAGTAATCTTCAGATGCGTTTTTCTTTTTAATAACTGGCCAGTTGGCATGCCTAACTCTTTTTCTCTTCTCGCAGGATGATCAGCCTCCCATTCCTACCAATAGAGAGGTATTGTAAATCATCCTTTGGTAACACTAGGGCTTCCCACACCAAATATCTTATACGGCCTCTTTCATCCCACTTCCCATGCACCCCAAATCCTCACTCCAATATATCTTTCTTCTGTGCAGGAGGCAGGTCTTTCAGAGTGCCAACTTTTTGAGCTGCTCTAGGAGGATGGGTAGAGAGGGAGCTGAGGATATTATCCTGGAAGGTGTTAATGGCCACCATCAAATGATTCTTTGATCTCCAAGCAATTACAGAGCTGGGCCTGCTAACCAGATGCAAGGGGCTCCCCTCTTTCCCTTCTTCTTCCTTCTGCATCCCAGACGGACAGAAATGCCATCAACTTGAGAGCAAGGCCCTATAAGCCAATTACAGGTTTATTTTGAATTTAAAAAGAAGAAAAGGACTATTTTGCTTTCCTAAGAGATGTCAGAAATAAGTCTGCAAACTCTGAAAGAGACTTTGGTAACAACTCCTGTCTATTTAAAAGAAGCCTGAATATATGCATTTTGAGTGCTGAAGTTTAACAGCCTTTAAGGTTCTTAGAAGTTCTTATCACCATCATATATAATAACAAAGAATTCTTTTAAAGCATATAAGATTGTTTTACAGCTTTCTACTAATTAGTACTGCTTTTATTATATAGGGCAAGAAAATGACATTTTTTTCCTAAACTGGCAGTGAACAGCCAACTCAGTAAGCTGCGTTTTTGTTTTCTGTGACAGGGCAGTGGAAAAATCTCTTTCATTTATTAGGTCTACAGAGAACAAAGCTGGCTGGGTGTCAAACCTGCTTTGTAAAAGCCCAGATCCGTTCAGCCATGTGTAGATTCCACAATTCTTTACAACCTGTTACCAGTATCAACTTCACAAAAGATGAACCTTTGGTGTCTTCCAATGAGTGTTACTGCAACCCTTTTTAAAAGGGAGCAAAAACCTGAACTGACAGTTCAATACAAGGGAAAGAACAACCAAGCAGTGGCAGTGCCAAATGAAATTCTTCTTCAAATCAAAGATATCTTCCCCCCCACCTCCAGATGAGCTTTGCATAAAGATATAAAACGAGATCTCTTACAATGGTGGATGAGCAAGCTGGATAACTATTTAAATTTTAATAACTCTTCTCCAAGCCTCACTGTTATGTACCTATGCTACTTAAAGTGCCAGTTTCACCACCTCACTCGTGATTGCAGGGTAGTCAGAACTTGCCATGGGGCAGACAGAGCAAGGCCTTAAGCTGACAGGGTGCTGATGGCAACCTAATACAGAAGAATGATTTTTTTCTCTAGAAGGATAGGGCTTTCAGGAAGGGAAAAAAAAACTACCATGGTGAAATGATTGACTTGCTTTTAACTACAACAAAGGTGGATTCCCAGATGGCTTTGGTGAAATGACTAAAATGTTCTGCCTTGGTAAAAAGGTACTTTGCACATTAAATCAGGTGCACACTGTATTACAACCAGGGAAAAATATTAAACTTCTGTTTTCAATAAACACACCCAACATCACATTCTTACATTTTCTAGAGCAGAAGTTATGAATAATAGCACCCACAATACTTCCCAATTTCAGACTTTAAACTGAAAGAACAAATTAATAATTCTATTCAACTGAACTATTCCTGCTAAACTCATGGCCCAGTATCTGTCTGTACTGAGAGCACTTGCTTTAATTGTCCCATTTTTTTACCAATGGATTCTATTGCATTCTTTACAATAAGAAGAACTGCAATCTCACATATGTTTCGCACATTACTAAGTGCTGTAAATAATTAGTTACAAGTAATTCTTGTGAAACATTCGGTACACTTCACATAAGCTAAAGGTCTAGTGTCCTCACTCAGTACTAAGTTTGTAATGCTGCAAAAGTGCATCTGATGCACACATGAACATCAGCAGTCTTAACAACATCCTTCCATGCAAGTTACATATACTTATCAATTCAGATAAACATGCAAACATGCACATGATTTTCTTCAAAGTTTAATAAAATCTGCATGGTCTTTCGGTCTCCTGAAAGTAGGTGTGATTTTTATCACCACCACATAAACAGTCCTCTCTAATACTTCTCTCCTCACCATGCAGTCTGCAGATCACAGGAGCACGGAGACTCTGAACTTAGTTTTATTTGCACAAAAGCACAGGGAACATTACACTGCACTGTTTCTCGTATGGAGGAGAGCAAAACTGAACTCCTCACACACAGATCTGCTATAATTCAACCTTCAACCGTAATTTGCAGATAGCTTGAGGGCCAGGATTAAAAATTTTAGAAGTAAACAAAGGCAGCATTTCTGAATACAACATAGAAATATTTTAGCACCATTTCGGGAGTACAATGTACAAAACCGGCTCATCTGCCTTCTAGAAATCTGCTGCAAAACATTCAAACTCTCCTAATCTTTGTCCCTCGCTTGAAGCAAAACAGCTTTGTGTTGCCTCTAAATATAGGGAGGGAGTAATGGGGGATGGGAAGGGGAGAGAATAAGAGGATAAGTGGGAGTAAGAACTGATACACCACACTGGCATTGATTTACAAAAAGACCGGTGAATCGTGTTCTTAGACTGTGGCTTTCCTATCAAAGTCAAGCACATACACAATTATCAAATAAAAAGGTCATCCTGTACTTTTTATTTCGTACATGCACATGCAAAGGAAAAAAGGAAAAGTTTTGTTTCATCTGTTACCAAAACCATCATTCTGCAGTCAACACTTTTAATGAAATACAGGCCAAAGGATTAGTCAGAACAGATTCAGGGAAAAACAAAAGAAATCTGTATGCAAATACAAGCCTACCATGTAACTAAACCCAGGAATGAATCCCGTTTGACTGAGTAGCTCTGAATACTGTCCTATAAGGGTCCCTGAAATGGCTCCAACTCATCCCAGCTCCAGAGCAACTAGCATCAACTTTAGCAGCCACCACCCTGGAGAAAACAAAAGCTAGTAATATCATCATTAAAGCAGTAACTTAAGTATTCTTATTAATGAATGTGTCAGAAATATAGCCCATGTGTGTTCAAAGTCTTAAGAAGATTATGTTCATATTTTTTTTTAGGGAAGAAGCAGACAGGGACCCAGCAGGGAAGGCTATCGGGAAAGCTACAGGAGTGGTTATTGGGCTTAAGGAAAGGCTGATGCAGAGCTACTGCCCACCTGGGAAAGAAAGTTATTTGAAATCTATGGTGTAATAAACAAGCCAAGAGAGTCAGCCAGTCAAGCTTGTTGCAGGAGCATTCTGGTGTTGTGATGAACCAGAGGCTGGCTGATGGACAGGAATGAGCACAGAGCATCACCAATGCAGCATCACAGGCCTCGCTCAGAGAGGCGGAAGCAGCAACCCAACGCTTTCCATGGCTTAACATTAGTCTAATCTCAGCTGGGTCTTTGCATGAGTAAATATGACTCTAGGAGTTTTTCTCAGAGGGTTATTTTTAAATACCTGACCATATGAGCTTCCTTGGAATAGGAAAAAAGGGGAGGCAAAACTAAATAGTCATTACATGTATGTTTAAATATAACATTAAAAAACCCACAAGACATTTAAACTGACTAGAAATGTTAACTTTCATTTTAATTTTAAAGCTGGCAATGGACCCAGACCCAGAAAAGGTTGTATTCTGACTGAGATGCAGCAGTGTGGAGTTTCTAAACCAGTCTTTAAAACAGTTCAGAAGAGGGAGAAAAAAACTTTGCTCAAAATCTCTCACTTAGAAAAGTAGCAATTTGGGTTTGAGTCCTTATTCAGAGATGTGCTAAAGTCACCCAGAGCTAGAAGAGAAAGCTGAAGTAGGAACGGCAACAGTAGTAAGTGCACAAGAGAATGTGGCTGTACAGAGTTCAGTTAACAGCAGCAACATTAACAAATAAGGTCAGGGAGTTTGACCTTGAGTTTTCTCAATACTGCTTTCCCAGCAAGAAGCATCTGCACTAATGCCAAAAAGTCACTTGTAAGTCTTTATCTATTTCTGTTTTGAAATATAGATGTAAACACATCTACTTATAGGTAAATCATCTCAAAAGAGGCAGTGGGATGCTCAGAGAACACCTGGTCACAAGCATGAAGGATTATCAAGAGACAAGGCTGAGACCCTGAATGAAAACACACCTAAAGGGACATTTTGGAATACCGATCTAACAACTGTATTTTTCCTGCAGCAATTGTTAATATATTTAGAATTAAATTCTATAACACTACCTAAAATTGCAAAGCAAGCAGCTGCTTGAAAACATGCTTTCAGCAGATAAAGTATTTGTGTATCAATTAATCTCAAATTAGCTGTCCCTTACTGTTTACTTGTGATTTTTTTGGCTGTCACTATGCAAAAATTTTCATAGTTCTGCCATCATGCTGATTAATTACCCATTTGATGAAGATGTTCTGAGCAAAATTAGTTCATGTATTAAACAATATTGTCTTTTTAATATAGTGTTTTGGCAATAGAACTGTAAAATTTGACAATGGAACAGCAAAGTTTAAATATTAAAATTACATTAAATGGTCTCTATATATGACAGTATTAGCCATTGAAAGCATAGCACTTCTTCCAGTGTGCACATTACCTTTCATGGTCACTGTAAATGCTTACTCCCTCATCTTCTCTTGACTTTCCACCTTTGGACTTTTAGATCATCAGAACACACTGATAATCTTGTTTCAAGGAGAAAAACACCAGAAAGAGCAAACCCCAAGTGATACTGGTTAATACTTACATATTTACTAATTTTAATCTTTGGATATTCAACACATTTTAATTTACTATGAGCACATCTAGATTTCTGGAACTGTAGAGCTTCCCTTCACACGGCAGAGCACAACAAAAAACCTCTGCGCTATCTTAGACTGGTTTCCTTTCTGCTACATACACACCATCTATTTGAGATGATCTGATAACTCACTTCTGAGTGCGCACAAGTACTGCAACTAATGAATTTTTTGGTGGTTTATTAGAGAGGAAAGGAAGAGGTACATGGTACATAGACTTCTAACCAGACTCTGTGTTGCTATACAAATCTTTCGTACTATGGCCATTCTTAAATGTTAATTTCAGTTCCAAAGCAGCAATTTTCTTTCTGAGCTTGTAATATTTTTCTCAAAGTACACAAATAAAATATAAAATAAAATAAATAAAATAAAATAAAAATATAAAGATTCACAACCACCAACAAAACAAAAACCAGCACGAGCACTCACACGAGATGTGTAAATGTGTGCACTTAGCTACAGAGACAGAATAAACCTCTCTATACCCACATTTTTGAGTATCAACAAGTTCTGTACTTAGTTGTATTTGCAATACCACTACGGGTCCTCATTGCACCCTAGAACCCTTCTTCTCAGACAACAAATGTATCTTGGGATCCATTACCCAAAAGAGCTGACAAAAGGCTGAAGGCAATGAACTGAGACTGACAGGGGAATGAAATTAAACATTTAATATTTACAATTGAGAACTTGGGGTTCCAACCATAAATGAGCTTTCTTCGAAGTTGTTTTATCCCTTGGTATTTATAACCAGTTACAAGATAACAGTCAATTTGCCATGAGTGTAACTGAGTATCTGCAGGAGACTAATGCCATTAAAACCATCTGCAGACAGAAAGTGGAAATCAGCGATCCTAGGGCTATAGCTTTCTGCTGTTAACTTTGTATCTTGAAAGAGACACTGCTTCCTTTCCAGCCATATAAAACTTTTCAGCATTCAAGAGTCCAGTTGTAAAACCACAATAAGAAAAAGCATGAAAAACTCTCACAAAATCCCTTAGCACTATCAAAAACAGGTTTCATGTGATAATACGGGTTATCATATTATTCACTTTGTTTCCATATTAGTATACTACCCCAAAAAAGCACACAAGAATAGAAAACCAAGCTCTTCAGTTAGGACCTAACTTAACTTGCCTGATCACATCAAGTGTCCTCACATGAATTAATTATAATGCATTTAACTGCATACGTGCCTTTATCCAACTGTGCTACCCTCTGTGCTTCAGTACAATATTCACTCTATTCAATGTTTTGCTGCATTTTCATTGCCCAGTGCATGACTGCGTACACCATTTATTGCAGTAGTCAGAAGTATTCAGTGTTGAGTATTACTTTCACAAGAGAACTTTCTATTAAGCTCATCAGCAAGTTGACCTACTTCACTTACAGCGTCATTTGCATTTAGGATGAGCATTATGCCTGCTTCCAGCATGAGCAACAGGCAGTATATAAATGTAGGTGGCTATTATGGAAACTTAGGCCCTTATTTTCCACAGTAATTAGGAAATGAATTTATTTAAATATTCAAAGCACATCACCTCCTGACTCAAAGCCCAGCTTCTCTTTGAGAAGACTGAGTGCTCAGCATCTTTGCAAATCAGCCCAGAGCTGAGCACACGCAAGAAAGATGCATATTTAGTGCCGACCACCTAAAAAGCTGAGTGACATCCGAGTATCACATGGGAAGTGGGTGGCAGAGCCCAAGGGCAGAATTCAGCTCTTTACAGCTGCCTTGGTCAGGAAACTATTTTCTGACTGTGATTCTTGCCCTGTTCCATTCTCACCATCCGTTTTCTCCTACCAGCAAGACAGCAATCCAACAGCACCTCTATGAAGAATCCATCGTATGAGTTAATTAAAGTAAGGGTCCAGTAGTAAAACTGCAGGCAGTGGCAAAGCTGAAGCCTGTGGTATGGTGCATACACAGACAGGGAACTCAGCTATGCTTGCACAAATAACCTGAATTTTGGCATTTCTAACTTCTGCACCCTACCTTTTGCACCTGTAAGTATTCCATCAGGTTTTTTTGGCATGTCATTTATTGTGTTTTGGAAAAAGCAACAGCAACAATAACAAATCATCACTTGGCATCATGACTGCAAGCATGATGAAGACAGGGCAAGCAAACACTTTGCAGGCCCAGAACAGATCTCCAGCACCTTGAGCTCACAAGGCAAGCAAAACCAATCAAGACAGCCACCTTCTAATATGGGTTCATTTCACAGATATTATGAAGGGCTGAAAGACAATTAGTCTCTAATCGTCTTTCCCATTCCTAAATAAGGCTATTTTCTGAAAGTATATGCCCCCCCTGCCTCCTCTTAAGCGCAGCATGCAGTACCAGACACCTACCACAAAAACTTGGTAAAGATGGAAGCAAATGAAAATCAGATTTCGTACTCACATTGAGATCTGCTGGCATAAATTATAAATGTTACCTTCACAGTTCATCTTAAAATATTACCTTCTCCCATTCTTTCCCCTTTTATGTGGGTTGTCAGCTTTACAGGCCAGAATTTTTATGCAGGTTTATATGTGTGTGTATATATATATATACAAACACACATATATATAAGTACACGTTTCCACATGTTTATCTATCTTATATATAAATAGTTTTTTATGTTATATATATTTAAATATAAAAGACTTTAGCCAAAATTTCATTTAAATATTAATAAATCAGACTTTGGGGAGGGGGGACAGGGAAGACAATATTTTATAATTTAC
>JAVHNF010020512.1:4734-17013 GCA_034783455.1 Micropsitta finschii | reverse complement strand
TGGTGTCTCAGGCACAGAAAATCTCGTGGAGGCAGCCAGACACCCCCCAGTTTATTCCTCAGTCTCAGCTGTAACAGTCAACGTGGCCTTGGATTCACTTAATGTTGGTCTCTATGGCAGTATCCTGCTGGGCTGTGGAGTTGGACAAGCCAGAGCTAACAGTCCTTGCAGGAGACCCCTCAGCTCAAGGCCTCCTTTCAGCAGAGCACAACTTTGACCCACTGACTTTCGGGACACATTGTGAAACTAGGTGCTCTATGCAGGTGCCTACCCAATGTGACAACAGAAAAAGCATCTCCCATCCTACATTCAGTTATTCTTTACATTTTTAAAGAATATGTGTTAAATCTAAAGGGAACAAAATTCATGCATAAGTAATAGCATTTACTTACTAAATTTCTGGCATTAATGTTACTGTCATTGTGATCTCTGGTCCTGCAATCAGCTATGCATGTTCACTTTACCTAAGGGTGCAGTCCTACTTGTTTCAGTAACTTGCTTTTGGGCCAGCTTCTGCTTTGATGCATGGGCATCAGTATGGATAAACCTTACAGTGGAAAAGGCATAAGAGTGACCTCTTAAAACCAAAAATTAAACTTGTCCTACAGTTAGTTGACAGTATCTTTGCAATATGACTTTTTTCCTAGTAAATCCAGCATACACACGGAGATCTACTGAGGTTTGCCTTCAAAACCTGGCAATTGATACCACAATCCCAAACCCTAAGGCCCTAAGTCATTGGTTTGAATGCAGCTGGGGACTGTAGTGACTGAAAGAAGTTACCATACTGCAACCACAAAGCAGTTTGGATTAAAAAATTAAAAAGATAAAAATAAAAAAATAAAAAAAAAATAGTGGCTACCACATCATAAAATCCATCACTATAAACCAGCATCCTACTGGCATTCTCAAGGAAAAAAAAAAATGAAATAAATTCTGAGAATGAGCTGTCTACTTGGAGGTAGTTCCTCCAAGACAACAACTGAACCATTCTGTTACAGAAGTTTGAGAAACTATATTGCTCACTAATCAATCCGTCCCATCAACTAGCAGAGGACATCCAGTACTACAAGCTCAAAAAAACCTTTCATGAAAGCTTCACAAACCACAGATTCATGGTGTCTTGTCTAAAAAGGGATGCATGATGTGATGCAGCACAATAAGGACATGTTCCTGAAGCTGTCTTTGTGCTAATACTGACACCAATTTTTAAATTAACATCAAGGTAGCTTACTCAAACTCTGATCAAAGCATGAGGCAAAAGTTGGATACAAGTAGGGAATACAGATGAAAGAATGTACTTCTTTTAACCAACGGTTAGCACTAACGAATTATTTATTGAAAATATACAGCTTTTGCCCCCAGACAGGGCAGATAGAAAAGTAAAAGCATGCAGCTACTTTGTCCATAACATAAACTTTGACCACATAAATTGACATCTGCCACACCACAGACTTTCATATCACTGTCACATGACAAACATCATTTATTGGAGCAAACTGCATGCTGATTTCATTCTTCAGGAGCAGCAGAAGTATGCAAAGCTCAAAATAAAGAATATTGCTCTAGTGCAGAAGTGCAGGTCTCTGCTCAGTCACATGAATATTGATAAGAAAACTGTGAATTGCTGACTTTCAATAACTGTTACACAGTACAGAGCACACCAAATATTTATGAAGGACTTTTCTAGCAATTTCAAATAACCTAGCAACTTACATTTTCTTTCACTTTTGTTCATTTGTTTCGCAGCCAAAAACCCTGTTGTTAGGCAATAAACATTCCCCTGAAAATCTCTCTTTATAACACAAAATACAGATCTAAGCTACTTTAGGTTCACTACTCTCGTTGCAAATTAAGTTTTTCAGATTTCAAAGAGCAGTATTGGTGTCCAGATATTAAAAACTTATTGTAAACTGGACCAGTAGCTCTGTGAGCAGCAAGACCAGGGAGGCCCCATTTCCTGCATCAATTTCCAGCCTGAGATAAGTGTTGGCATGAACTCTCCGGTGTGCCGCTACCTGGCTTCCTTACTTTCACAAATTTTGTAGAAACTGCCCACCTGGGAGACCTCTGCTGCCAAATTTGTCTGAAATGGGCCAGCAGCCAGAAGAGTTAGGAGAGGGGCTGAGGGCACAGAGACACTGCAGTTAAGCTGCACCTTTTGAGGAAATAAAGCTGCTGCATCTCCTTAGGAAATAACAAAACTTGTGGAATAATCACCGGTGATGGCTGCTAACTATTATCACCCTTTCACATGCCTGCTATCACTGGATCTTTTTGCTTGAAATTCAACAGAGCATCAATGACGCTTTCCTGCTCCCATCACAAATGCTACCTTGTCCCAAAATTAACCCCAGCACCCCCATAACCCGTGCTCCATGCCCATGTTCAGCAAGAACCTCCTATACCTAAATTTACAGACAGGCATGTAAAACTACAGTGGAAGTACAAGGTTTTGTTGTTTGGAAACAAACAGTTCTTACAGCTATGAAGCCTTCAGTAACATACACGTTACAGCAAAACTGTTCTAGCCACTGACAGAGAAACTGCAGGTGCAACTAACAGGGCCATTTTATTAGGAATCCCTCCTCAAAGGCTTACTGTCCAAAAATGAAAGAAAAAAACCCCTGAGGTAAGCTTTTGTATCTTGCTTTCCTGAGTAAAGGTCAATTTTGCCTGAAATTTCATTCAGCTATGAATTATCAAAAGAAAGACACTTTCCTTGGCAACATACTCCAAGTTTTACTCTGGTTTTGGAACATTTTTCCAGCTCAAGTAAATCCAAACATCTACTTTTAAATTAATGACTAGCCTCTGCTTAGGGTTTAATTCAGCAGGTACATCTGAATATGCCTCCTCAATCACAGGCAGTTCAAAATATTTCTACTCCCGATTTCCCAGTGTGAAGCAGACTTTACCCACATACATAGCATATACTTGTCTGGTATGGACCATTCTGAAATTAAGTCAACAAACTTGTATATTTATAATACTGTATAATAGAGAAGACACTCTAACCCTTGGCCTGTGGGATGCACATAACTTCATGCACAGCAAGCCTGTAAGTCCGCACAGCGCAGAAAGTTACGCGCAGCCCCCACAGGAACAGGGGCCTCTCTGCGTGTCCAATACATTTTGGTTTAGCCGTATTAAGACGAGGAGGCATGATGAACTGTGATGACTGAACATTTAAATTAATGACTCAGAAATTTAAAGCAGTCGTGTTCCTGCACGACGCAGCGATACAAACCAGCACAGTGAGAGAAAAAAAAACAATAAACCAGTAATAAAAGAATAGGAAATAATTCCGCGCAGGCCAAGCTACAGCGACTCGAGAATCTATTTCCCTAATTTTGCCCCTTTACGCCCCGCTGTCCCCGGCCGCCGGCCCCCGGAGCCGAGCCGGGACCAGAGCACCAGCGCGGGCGGTGAACGCCAGCACCGGGGAACGAGCAGCCGCCCCGAGATCGCGGCAGCCAAGCGAGAAGGGGCCGCGGAGAAGTCCGGCGGCGGCGCCGGGCGAGCCGGCCGCCAGCCTCACGCGTTGGCTGGTGCTGGCCGTGTCGGCCGTGTCCTGCCTCTTCCTCGCTTTCCTGCTGCTGCTGCTGGTGCTGCGCCTGCGGCGCTGGCGCCGCTCTCAGCTGCTGGCGGTCTCGGGCAGCGCCGCCTTGCGAGGCGTCCCGGCCTCTCAGTTCGTGGGCATCGACGGTGTCCGCGCCTTCCTGCACTCCTACTCGCACGAGGTGTCGCTCACCGCTGACTCGCGCAAGAGCCAGCTCCGCTTGTCCTCTGGCAGCTGCTGCGACACCCTGCCGGCCCGTCCTCCTCCCGACGAGCCTGCGCCGCTGCTTGGGGAGGACCCTGCCGCTCCCCTGGTGAGTTCCTTCCAGGAGCCTTTCTCAGCGCCGCTTCCTTTCCTCTGCTGTTTCTCTGCTCTTTTCCCCATGGTTCATTTTTCCGTGTTTCATGTGTCGGCGGGACTTTCCTTGTGGCGGGGCTTCGTGTTTTTATATGACTCCTGTTCGTTTGCCTTTTTCTCTCTTGTCCTCTTTATTTGTTATGGCACTTCAAAGAAACCACTTCACAAATCTCTATCTTTTTCCTCATTTCTGCGTTGAAGGCAATTGCAGCACTTCCAGTTCTGTAATATTTTGTCATGTGTCTCAGTGATAATTTGTGCTTTACTAGATGCCTCTGCTTCGGAAAGCAAATTGTTCTTGACCTCTGTGGTTTTGGTGGCAGAGCAAGGCTTGAAAATATGTCTTGTATGCATCCTTGAGGCTCATATAATGACAAAAAGAAGGGGGAAATGAGCTCTTATTTTTTTGAAATAATTTCTGTTTTCTAGAAAGCTGATGAATGATGTTTGTGTGATTCAGGTTGTGAAGGTTTATTGCAGGACTGACAGGATTCTTCAGCCTTGCTTGGACAGGACCTGGTGTGTTGCTGCTGTGAAAGGTGTTCCAGCTTTGCAGGCCATTGCATCCCACCAGGAGGCTGACAGGGGTACACATACCGTAGTGCTCCCAGGTCCACAGTGAAGGCATAGAGATGCAAACTTACAGGTTGTACTGTAAAGAACACTGCAGAGACACTAGATCTGGAAGAAAACCTTTCAAAGTCTGCTGGAGTAAAGCTGGAAGTAGCAAGGCAAATCCTCGTCTCCCCATAAAACTATATGTATTTACATAGAGAAAAGCACTTAGAAATCCCAGGCACAAAATGTGTTCCAAGACACCACTGTGAAAAGGAATAGCAGAGAAGAGAGAGAAAAGTACATTGAGACATAGTTTTGCTGTTGCACATGCTTTCAAGTGTGACCAGGGCTGGGAATAGAGGTGAAGCCCTCTAATTAAAAGAGCAACATGTCTCCATCTCACTGTATGTGAGTGTGAATTGCTCCCACTGTGTCAGAGCATCCCTTGCAACGTGTGCAAAGCAGCGTGGTTGCAGTGTCAGCAGAGCTGCCAAGGCTCCTGATTGAGTTCCACAGTAATTAGAGGGGGGTTTTGACAGGAAAGAAAACAGAACAAAAACCAAACATGACTGAGGTTCTGAAGTCATGATTCGTTGTGTTGGTTTAAAATGTTGCCATAGGTGCACTTGCATTGCTTTCACTTTCGGTGTTGACAATGCTGACTGTCTACAGCTTCTGGGCCACAAACACTTGCTCCGTGTGTGGGACCATTTTTCCTGCTCCTTACTCTCACCTTCTTGTAGACAAGGCAACCACATGCCTTTGATACCTGGCATTTTTTCCCACCCACTTTATAGATGGGAAGAGAAAGGCTTTGGCTGTTACCCAGAGTTTCTCATCCCCCAGCCTGGTTGTATTCCACAGCAAGCTTCTCTTAAAATTGTTGAGATTATTGCTGTTGTATATTTTATACATACATACACATATATATATGTTTTATATATATAGTCTTCAGTCTCCCTCTGCAGCTGAGACATGCACCCGGGATTTATCTCTGTAATGAGAAAAGGGAGATAGGGAGAAGTAAGGGCATTTTTCTCTGACTTGGATTGTAAGTCATTTTGATATTCATTGTAAAAGATGCTTTTCAAATATTTAAATGTATGTGCGCTCACATATCAGTTCTTCAGGATGGATTGTATGAGACGTAATCACTGTTTTGTATCTCTTGTGCTCTGTGGTTTTCTTCTGTATCCGTTCCTTTTGGTAACTTCATCTGGGAGAGATGGGAAGCTGAGGAGCTGGAACTGGGATTACTTCCATAGTCTGTGTTCTGTTGTCATCTCTTTTTGGGATGAACTAAGGTGGGAGAAGAAATGCACTCACCCTTGGATGGAGCTCTCAACATTTTTCCAGCATTACTGTTTCTGTGGGGTGAAGTGGGCTTAAACTAACTGAGCCCTCACAAAGGAAACACTCTTACATATTCACAGGAGAGACTGAGCTGGGATTTTGCTTGATAATTAGCTCAGTGTGCTTGGTAATTAGCTCAAAGGGCATTTTGGCTGAGGTGTGAGAAGTGTACAAATTTAGACCTCTTCAGGTTTACCCTAGCATGAAGCTTTCTTCTTGTGACTTGGGGGGTGGGAGAGAAGGAGGGGTGGGTATGTTGACTCCATCTTTGCATGGCTGGCGACTGGGGCTTGCCACACTGCATGCATATTCTTCCTCCCCCTTTGTCCTTGGAAGGTCTGCTCCCTGTCAGGTGCGCCATCCCGCCATCTGCTCCCAGACCCGAGCAGCTGGTACGATAGCCGCAAACTCTGGCAGGAGCGGCATTCCAGCCGTGTGAATGACAGCATGCACTGCTGCTTCCTTGGCACCAGCAGCAGCGCTTGTAGCTGGGAATTAGAGGCTTGTAAACCTGCCTGCTCAAAGGCGGGGGAACGGCTCTCAGCGGCGTTCCCGAGGCGTGGGAATCTGCCTGAGCTTCTGCCCAGGCTATCGCACCTGCATGAGTCCTGGCATGCTGCAGGCAGGGTGTCCGTATCCATGGCTGGGCACCTGAGGCAGCGAGGATGCTCCGTAACTTGAGCGGAGCGGGAAGAGGTCCCAGCTGCAAGTGGCAAGACAGTCCTGCTCCTCCCCAGGGTGCTGCATCCAGCAGCCCTCATGGCTGCACCTTAGCCATGGTCACAAGTGTCATGGTTTAACCCCAGCCAGCAACTAAACACCACACAGCTGCCTAGAAAAATAAGTGGGTTTAGAGACAGGAAACTTCTTATTTCCCTTTGTATGGGGTAAAAAGTCTGCACCCACTGCTGAGTTCCCCGGTCATTTTTTTGGTAGTGAGATGTTCCTTCTGCTAAAAATATCAGCGATTCTGTGAGAAAAGAGGAAGTGCTGAGGGCTCTATAGGAATCCCCAGTGCTGGGCAGAGAGGAGGCTTGCAGGTCCTGCTGGTGATTATGGCACACTGCTGTCCCCAGCAGTGCTGGTGTGGAAGGCAGAGGGTGCATCTTAAATGTCAACCTGGTCATCTAGGAAAGAACTAACTTAGCCAGTGAGGGCTGATCACTGTAATGTTCAGGACATTTGTTTATTTACTAGCCTGATCCTGCTGCTGTTGGAACCAATGAAAGCTTTTACGCTGTGTCTGATTAACTGTATTTGGTCATGCAGACACTAAGCCATGTTTTTGCCTGAAAGCTAAGGCATTGCAGATGACTCCTAGGTGTACATAGTAAAACTGAGTAAGGAAGGAGAACTTGCAAGAAATAAAGGAATTTAATTGCTTGGGCTAGAAGACTGCTTAATGTCACACACAACAGATAGCTGAAGGGTGTACTATAATGTGCTAAAGGCAGGAGAGTCCTTATCACAGATTTGAGTGCATTTTATATTTGAGCAGATTGCAGTTAGAAGCAATCTCTATTATAAGCTGATTAAAACATGTGCTTAAATAGAACACTTCATCAAGTCTAATCCTGCCTACGCAGGCTTGTCTTCTGTCTCCCTCATGTAAAGTATTGGAACTGCATCTTGGAGCAGCAGCTGAAGAACCTGTTTCATGTACGCTTGTCTTGGATGCTGTAGCATAACAATTTGTGTCCACTTTACTACCTGTTATTTTCCTATACACGAATTAAGTGATGAGATTTATACCTGCACATGTACTAGCATGTTGTTCAATTGATACTTTAAGGATAGCAGCAGACCTCTAATGCAGCCTGCAAGTGAGAAGTGCCCCAGAAGTGGTAAGATTGGGCACAGGCAGGAGATTTTGGAATAACGTCCTTCTCTGTGCTCTCAGAAATTGGGAATATGTCATTTTCTTAAGTGTGTATTGGAAGGAAGGAAGGACCACAAGGAAATGTAAAGAAGTTACACTAGAAAGTGATTATAATAAAAATGTTTTGGATTTTGGAATGGGTAGTAGCACAAAATTATTCCTTATGGACATAAAAGGCAATAAATATGACTGGTCTCAAGGTAATGCTGTAGGGGTTAGACTGAGGTAGTTTGGTTTAGAGATGTTTTTAGGCTTTCAGAGAAGGAAGTTCGCTTGTTTGAAGATTTAGTTGTTACAAAAAGCCATCTTTGCTTACAAGTTGGGTTTCTTTTGACCCTGAGAGGTTTGATTATTTCCTTAGCAGCAGGCTGTCAAGTAATGGAAGATTAAATAACATCATTTGGTGCTGGTTTTAGGTGCTGGTGTTCTGGGATACTGAGGAAATTGTGAGTTTTTCCCTGTGTTTTGAACATTGACTGCTCAGATGGTTATCAGGATTATGCAGCTTTAGGACCAGTAATTAAGGATTACCAATAGCTTTCTGCAGGGAAACATGCTAGGTAAGACAGTCTTGTGAGTTATGATATATTCTTCAGTTGTCCTTTCGCATGTAAGTTTTGCACAAGTAGATTCAGATTTCACCGATTTCCTTCACTGTGGTTTTATGTCTCAGAACAGGGCAGACTCTACACTGAGCACATGAACTTCTCCATATTACATGACTTTTTTTTTTTTTTCTTTTTTTTTCTCCAAAATCTATGAACAGCTTTCAATCTGCTGTGTTATCACTGCTTCTTTTGACTATGAGGTACTGTTAACATAACCTTGTGCAGATCCTAGCAGGAAGGGGCAGAGATTACACTGTGTGTGGCTCCAGTGTTTCACTTCTGAGGACTTCAAGGGCCCTGGAGCTGACAGCTCTTCAGAGATGTACTACTGATTTCTGCTTTGTCCCACTCTGGGTCACTGCCTGCAGGAAACAGGCAGTGCAATGGTTTGGATTGTGTTGTCACTATGCAAATAATTCTTAGCCCTGTCTCTTTTTTAATGAATTGGTCCTCTCTGTCAACTTTGTTAATGTCTAGCTGAAATTGGGGCCTGGATGAAAACTAGTGGGTCTTGGTCCAGGTAAGAGGGATTTGATGCTGGTTTGATGGGAGAAGACAGCTGAAGCAGCTCTGTCCATTGAGGAATTTCTCAAAGCTATGGGGGAGCTTCAGCTGCTTCTGAATAGCCTGAGTTTAGTGGCTGAAACCGTGCATATTTTAATTTCTGTCTGGGTTTGGAGGATAATGCTTTTTGACATGGATGCACACTGTGCTGGAAGTATCCATGCCTTTGTCTTCTCTGGCTTAGATTAATGTGATGCTCTTTGCCTGAAGTGCCTTTCCAGGTCTGCTTGCAGACTGCCATTTGTGCAATGCACAGTTGCCTGTTTCCAGGTGACATCTTGCTGATGTAATCTGCATGCATGTGTGGCAAAAACCCATGGCTTGGATCATTCCTATCTTAGATTTTTCCTTGTTCATGTTTTATCCTAATGAGAAATTACCTGGGACATTAACGGCAAATTCCCTGTGTTTGGGAATTGTCCTGGGTGCGTGGTGATGGTTTTGATTTCTGATTTGGGCTGCTCATGTAGTTAAGCCTGAATGGTTGACCATCGTGGCTCTCTACAAGTCAGATGTTCATTCAGGCTTTTAACGGAATGGGTTGTGCATGAGGATCTCTGATTTGGGGGACTGGTGAAAGGTATGTTTTCTTGTTGATGTTAACAGTGTTAGAGAACCTAAGTGATGTGCTACTCTGCCTTTTTTTTCCACAGCCATTGGCAGGCATATTACTCAACAGAAGAATAGCTGATACACTCTTTCTCCTTTTGACAGTCTGTGGGTTACGGCAGAATAGGTCAGTCAAGTCAATGGCCAAATCATCATCATTGCGAATAGTTGGTGGACTGTCTTCTGCAGAGACCGGGGACTGGCCGTGGCAAGCTAGCTTGCAGTACAATAATATCCATCACTGTGGTGCAACACTCATCAGCAATACCTGGCTCGTATCTGCAGCTCACTGCTTCAGAGAGTAAGTTCCCATCTTTGAGAGAATCTGCAGCAGAATGTGCCCCATTCTGTGTGTATCAAGTTATGTGGCTTTCCAGATTTGCACCACAACCCTAACTCTTTTCTAGGGAAATAATTTTTTGCCTTAGAGGAGAAAAGTCAGGGTTAAGCAGACACATCACTTGACTATTCCAATGAGAAATCAAAGACTGGGCAGAACTGGCAATTGTGAGTGGAAATCAGTAGTCATTTGGCATATTGAACAAAAAAGTGCAGAGACGGTAATGTGACTGAAATGGCAGAGTATTTATTTCCTGTTGCACTGAATGTGGCAGTCCTTCATGTTCAAGTTAGGTTGCTGCCACTGCAGGCTGCTACCACAAGTTATATTCTCACATTCCCACCCCTCTATTCAGCCATGCACTGCCAGCTCTTTTTTGTTTCAAGCATGGCAATTGTGAAGCTGCAGGGCATGTAAAATGGAACAGATTATTAACAGTCAAAAGATGTAATGGAGATGAAGAGTTTTCTGGCAGAAGAGCTTTTTGATTTGATTACACCCTGCAGCCACACAATGGCTGGATCACGGACAAGGAGCAGGGAAGGAGTATGAGACCATGACTGTGGAGGGAATGCAGATTGTCCTCTTCTACCAGCAGCACAACATCATGTGAGGCACTGATGTAAAGTGATGAAAGCCTTAAGAACCTACTAGTGACCTGGCTTAAAGGAGCTTTACAGTAAAGGTGCTAACCAAGTTTAAAGTCCTGAACACCTTTACTTACAGCTAAATAACAGCACTCTTACATTTTTCAGCATGGGTCACCCTCAGGAGTGGACTGCTGCTTTTGGAGCTCTTTTGAAGCCACCAAGCATGAAACACTCAATCAAGACTATTATAATTCACGAAATGTACCAGTACCCAGAACATGATTATGACATTGCACTTGTGCAGCTCTCAAAACGAGTTGAGTTTACAAGTAGTGTACACCGTGTCTGTCTACCTGAGCCATCTCAGACTTTTCTGTACAACACTTACGCTGTCATCACAGGCTGGGGATCACTTACCAATGACGGTGAGTCTGCCAGGCAACCTGTATGTTGCATAAACAGTAGCCCTGCTGTGCTACTGAATTGGTAGCTCTTCTGTAGATATATGTTGTATGGCAACAGGCCTAATGCTTTAAGCAATAGGCCTGTTTAGTTGTAAGCAGCAGATCCTTGTTATAAAATTACACTGGACGAAGAGCTACAGTCCACTCAAGCAGAAAACTGTTCTCTTTTTCCAGCCTTTCCATTTCACATTGTAAATTCTTAACACATGTAGTCTAGTAATGCATGTGCTTATATAGCACCTAAAAAAAATATTCTCCCAGCCCTAGCCAGAAGCTACAGATATCTCTGGGCTTTCAGGTAAATGAGCAGAGTGAGCTGCAGTGACTGACCCAAGCTCAGACACTTTCCAGGCCATGCTAAGATTTAGCAATGGAACCAAAGATATCTTCATTTCGTATCATCTGCTCAAATTGCTAGGTAATTTGTGTTCCATGGTATTACATGGAATATGTATAAGGCACTATGTGCCATGCAATTGTTACTTCTGTCTTAATGATATAGTTTTTAAGACTATGAGTATTTACATTTTCCTTAAGGGCCTAACCTAGACGGATCAACAAGCAATACCTCTACATTATACCAAGTCAAGCTGATCCTCCATAAGAGAACATTAAATGCTCTTCCTGTATCTATCTCAACTATTGCAAGGTAATTCTCAACTATTGCAGAGTTAACAAATATCCAAACTGTATTATCCCTTAGGTCCAGCTTCAAACGCTCTTCAGGAAGCAACAGTGAAACTTATTGACTCAAAGACTTGCAACAGAAAAGAAGTGTACGATGGGGACATAACACCTAGGATGCTGTGTGCTGGATACTTGGAAGGAGGGGTAGATGCTTGTCAGGTAACTGTAGCTGAAAATTAGAAGGAAAACTATTTTAATACTAATTCTGGTATCTGGTTGACCAAATCTTAACTGACAATGTATTAGTCCTTTATGTAGGCTCCATTCAAACAAGAATTAAGTTGTAAAATGAAATAGCATTTATTGCACATGATATAGCACATAAAACCTATACAAAGAGAGCTAAATTATGATAATATTTGCATTTAAACCTTTCATAGCATGAAATTAAATCTTATTCTGTAACTCAAAAAAGCTGCTACAAGCCCATTTGCTTCTCTTAATTTCTTGTGTGTGAAAATGAACAATATGGTTGCAAAGGGATATGGCAAGAAATTGACAGAGATGCTAAATGCTGAAATAGTAACTATGAGCTAAAAATTAAATGTCTCAAGTAATCAAGACAAACACCTACACAGTTAGGAAGGAAGAAGCTTAAGAACGCAGCAGTTAAGTAGCCAGCAAAAATGCAGTATCGCTCATTGAAATTAAATTCTGGACTGGATCATCCTGATACAGATGTGTTATATGATCTTTGGTAACAGACTT
>JAVHNF010020509.1:2292-15874 GCA_034783455.1 Micropsitta finschii | reverse complement strand
AAAATGACAGTAAGTATATATGTATTCTGTTTTCAGAAGTTCTCTCATTTGCTATAATTGCTTAGTAGGTTGTTGTTTTCTCAGTGCTGGGAAACTGGAGGTGAGGATGAGTACTTCATGTGTGCATGGCAGGGATTTTGGTATCTGCAATACTGGATATTTTTTTCACAGTCTTAAGTCAGTTTTTGTGGTTTTGCTGCTGTCCTTTTGCAGGTTAATATTTGCGAGATGAGAGCTCACCCTTAGGGTAAGATATTGCCTTGGGAGATAGGTTTGACTGGTATAACTGACATAGCTTCTCCCAGCTTGCCTGCCCTGCCTTTCCTTTGGAGGTTGCTGTCTCTGAAGGCAGTAACTTACATGTCTCCTGAGTTGCTGTTGATGACAGCCTGGCATATTAGTGTAAATCAGATGTGAACAAACCTACTTGGGAGCAAGCTCTTCTGTGGACACAGACATTTCTGTTTAAGCCAGATGAGATTGATGTTGCTGTAGTCCAGTCTGTTTCTTTTGGTGATGCGGGCATTACTTTGGCCTCAGTGAGCTATACAGGCAGCCAGATGGGCAGGTGCTAAATCAGTGCTAGAGGGTAAAAAAAAAGAAAATGTAAATGTTTGGTACAGCTTCCTAAGTGGCTGAGAGTCAAATTATTTCAGTTGCTGGATATGAGAAGAAAAGGGTTTAAAAAGACAGCATACTGCGATCACAAGGAAAGAGAGGCAGGACTTCAGCAGCCTGCGTTTGGATTGTGGCTTCATTGCTCACTAGGAAGAAAAAATTGACATTGTTGTTCTTAGTATATTATGATTTGGGGCAGAAAGCATTAAAATACTTTATGAGAAAAGAGAGGTTTCACTTGGAGCTAAAATAACTGTTTAGTCAGACATATAGAAATGACAAATGCCTCCCTTCCTGCCAGCGGTTTCACAGTCTGTTTAAACCCATCAAGGCCCCACCTTCTCCCCATTGCATGAGCTGTTGCCTCCATGACCCTGATGCTGGACCTCATGGGTCAGACGCTGCCAACAGAGAAGCTTGAAGTTTGGTCTCTGTGAGCCGGTGTTTGTCCTGGGGCCAGGGAGGTGGCAGGGGTGCAGCGGGGGAGGGACAGGGTGGGACCTCCTGTTTTCACAACAGTGAAACCTGGGCTTAGGCTGAGGTCTGGAACTGCCAGGCGTGGTAGGGAGCGGCTGTGCACCCCCTCTTCACGGAGCCTTGTGCCACTGGTGGGTGGCTGCAGGGGATCTGAAGAATGGGTTAGTTACCAAAGATCAGCCTTTCAAAACCTGCTTTAGACTCAGCAGGCAGATCTTTTTCAGCCTAAGGTGAATATTAGCTGCTTTGAAAAGGTCCTTTTTTTCATCCTTCAAGACAGTGAATTAAAGAATTAGCTTGTATTTTATTTTTACCCTTTGATTTATAATACACCAAACTATTATAAGATGAAAGCTTTTCTTCGCTTGTTTGCTGCTTCACAGAAATGAGTGAATTTCTAAGACAGCAATGAATTTCTCAGCTCAGCATTTTGCTTTTTAACTGTGGCAAGGATGAATAGTTGAATTAGGCCTGTAGTTTCACACCTTAATGCAAACCAGGACTTGAAACAAGTGTAAGTCTGCAATTTTTAGAGGCTTAACTTTTTCAGCCCAAAGAAGTAAATTTTCACATCTCTATCACTTTATTAAAGTAAAAAATTCTTCATTAAGCTAGTATGAATTTGGGGCCAACGTTCTGGTTTGTGTTTGTCTGGTTTGTGCAACTGGCATTGCCAAATATGTTTGAAGCACAAATGAAATGGATAGAAATGTCTGGGCATAAACATACGCAGATTTTTATTAGAGTGGTGAGCAGAGGTAAGGTTGCAGACCGATGTGTTTCTACAGATGTAATTGAAGTTGAGCTGTGTTAAAACTTGAGTCTCTCCATTTTGTTTCAAAGTACGGTCAGAACTTTAAACTGGGGCAGCTGACACCGCAGAAACAAACAAATTAAGAAATAACAGTGAATTAAACAAATTTCAGGCTGCTTTATACACAGCAACCCAAGCATACGACTCTGGCTGCAGGACAAATTTAAGCGTAGATTAGATTTCAGTCTTCTAGCCTTAATTTAAATGAAAACATGCTTTGAAACCTGCACTAATTTGTGCTTTGCATTTAATTTTTGGTTCTGGAGTTTCCATTGAGATGTTTTTTCAATCTGTTGCCACAGCCTATGTGTAGAACTTGATTCTTGTAGCAAGATCAGCTACTTTGCATTGCTTTTGCTAAATTTATTGGTTTTTAAGTTCTGCTGGTTGGATAAAACAGGAAAGCAAGAAGCTGGTGGTTCCTTTGCGCTTTTGTATAAATAGTCCTTCCTTTAGCAGAACATTTAACCAGTCGTAGTGTGATGTTTAGCTTTGTTCCTCTTGACTTTTATAAACTGTTATAAAGTTGTATTTTAAAGAATAAAGGGAAAAACTAAAGAACGGCTCTCTGAAGTTCTGATGTCTCAGTCTGCCACCTTGTGGTAATTCGAGTCCGTGTGTTTACTGCAAACGCCCATCAAACTGCTGCTGTCACCTGCATTCTTTTGTGTACTCCATGGATTAGTTGGAAACAGCTTTCAGGAGCACTGAGAGCTAGCAGTGATGTTTGTGGAAGTCACACTGCGGTTGAATTTGCTCAGCTAGCTGGCATAAATCACATAGGTAGGCCACGTCCTTCTCAAAAGGCAAACTTCCTGCTAATTTCAAAAGTGCAGCTTTTTGTCAAGTGTATGGAATATCAAAATTAACAAACTGTCATAGCTTACACGCCTTAGTTTATGTGTGTGTGTGCTGGTTTTGTGAAATAGCTTTCATTAAACCATCATTTCAAGCTTTTGGAATCTGTTTAGGATTTTACAACATGTGGCACAAATATTTCGGAAGGACTCTCCCAGTCCATTAATTCATTTGTAATTAAGAAATTGAAAAAGTTACTTATGTTTGATAAAGAATGTTTGTTAAAGTAAGCAAAGCATACGTTTTCCTGAGATAAACGGAAAATGGAGGTGACCTGATGATGATGATTTGATACCATGGTTATTTTTTGTCAAATTGCTTTCCTGCTCTTCAATGCTACAGACTGACGAGAAGTGTGCATCGTCTACTGGCAATATATGAAAATGCATTCAGCTCTTTTGACTCTTACTGTAGTTTTCTGTACATTGCAGTGTTACAGAGAATTTAATTGAAAGGAATAGTGCTGGTTGTTACTTAAATTTCAATGCCGTACTTTTGATACTAGGGGGAGCTGTTTCCTGCTAGACACCTTCTTGAAAGATACGGCTTAAAGAATGACCTGCAGCACTTTTCAGAAACAGCCAGCGCACAGCAGCTGCAGTGTTATAATGATTTTGTTTTGGTAGGACCCCACTGTCTGGACTCTTGTTTTCTTGCTGCTTTTTCTGAAAATCAACCCCCCCACCTTAATTTTCTCTGTGATGTCTTCAAATTTATCTTCCCTGTGTGGCTGCAGCCAGTAACCGTGATAGAAGCAGAGGCAGAGATGTGCTTTGGTTTAGTTTTTTACATTAATTTTTTCCCTTACCTTTTTTTTTTTTTTTTCCCCCCCTTAGATCGATCTGGATTTCTTTCTTTAAAAAATTTTTTTAGATCTTTTTTTTTTTTTTTTTTTCCCTTTTTTTTTTTTTTTTTTAGTCAAGAATTTCCACTACTTGCAGTTCCTGGTATAAGCACCTATGGAATGTTGTGTTTGCAGTATTTGACAAGTATGCTTGTATTCTGAATAAAGATTATTTTGTAAGAAGTGTTTGCTAATGTTGCCTCGCCAGTTGCTTGTGAAACTGGTCAGAATGACTCCCTTCAGTGATTTCATGCATCCCCCATGTTTTGAGTCAGTTCAGCGGCATTTCTCTAGAAAAACACTCATAACCTGTGTTCTTGATTGCTTTGTACATCTGCAAGGTTGGTCGCTAGGTTTTGGAAACCAAATGTCCATGGGTGCCTTTTATGACACACTTCCACTTTAAGCTCTGTAGATCCCTTTTCTTCATTCATCTGTGAATCCTTCACTGCAGCTAAAACTAAAGTGCAAGCTAGTAGCAGAAGGTTGCTCTCCCAGTCTTCTGTCTGTTTGGTGGAAATGAATTACAGTAGTACCTTGTGGCCAGACTCTTTTCCAGATTCTTTATCTGCTTTATTTTTCCAGATTCTTTATCTGCTGCTATAGGGATCTTACCCTCAGTGGTCCACACCCAGCTTCACATGGCAGCTGATGGCTTGTGCCTCACAGTCCAGCATGTCTGGTGAGCAGCAGCGGTGCATGGGGTCTGTTAGGGTGCATCTTCCCTGACACTGCTCCTGGGATCCTCTGCTCACCGCAGCCTGTGTGACAAGTGAGCAGGTCACCGGCTGTGGCAGACAAGTCTTTTAGTGTGCTTTGATTAGTATTTAACAAAAAAGGGTGTGTGCCATGGGCAGAAACCAAGCAGCTACTGTATTTTCTCTTCAAAGCCTTCTATGTGCAAGGTCCCTCCATCCTAAACTATGCGTAATTACTTTTATCCTCCATGTGTCCTCTGCTCCTCACAGGAGGACCAAAGCCTTTAGAGAGCAAGGGCACAGATGGACCAGAATAGAAGTGAAATCACAGTGTTTTGGCTTGTGCTTTTCTTCTGCATTTTCCAAACTGAGTTTTTGCATTTTTTCAGTGTGAGTGAACGGTGTTCTTTTCAATGCTGAATGAAAGACACCTATATAGTCTTAACCATTGAGTGTAACTCCTGGTATCTTTTCTGATCTGTATCATGATTTAAACAAGCACAGTATTTAACTAGATTTTATTTTTATTTTTATTTTTCTTACTTAAATTCAAGTTCTCTGTGTGACTCCACTCCTAACATTTTTGCCCAAATACCACATCTAGCATTGTTTCATTGTCTCTGAAAACAGTATTTCTGTACTTCATGATCAATTTAATATATACAAATATTTCCCAGTGACCAGATCTTTTATAAATTTATAACTTTGATATATTCCATTACTTGAAAACATTATATTACAGTAGATTATGAGAGTGATATTGTTATTGAGAGCGGTGTTAGCTTATTCTCAACTTTGTCAGCATCGAGTACTGGTTGCAAGCCACTACTCTGATTTTTCAGTGAAATAGGGGTAATATGTTGTCTCTTAACTAGCATATTTTAAAAAAACTGATGATGAAACAGAATGAAATCCGTAAGCAAAAGTGAAATCACTCTAGAAGTTGTGGGCTGAACTGAAGTTTTAAGTGCTGTGTAACATTAACAAAGCCTCTAGTATGACATTAGTGTTTCCATAGCTGTGTCTTAGGAAGTTTTAGTCTTGGATGTTGTTTTCATGTCTTTATTATTGTTGTTTTGTGAGGTGGATATTGGAGGCTTGCAATGGTTGAATGTAACACTGCATGTAACTAGGATTGTCTTTATGATTTTCTTATTATCTCATGCCAAGAATTTTCTGTTCATGCCAACTTTTCTTCTTGGCAAAGCTTGTGGTTTACCTTCTATTTGAAGAGGATACAATTTTATAAATGTTTATGTAAATGTGGTATTTTGTTAGACTATTTTGTACTTTTCTTCTGAACATGAAAAGACAAATTTCTATGAAGTTGCTTTATAAAATAAGGTTTTTGGGTATGTTGGCATTGAGAAGCAGGGCAGTGGTAGTTGCAAAGTAGCTCACTGGAATTCCGGACCAGGCTTGTTTCCTGGATGTAATGACAGCAAAAGCAGAAAGGTTTCTGTGTTTGTATTTTCTGATGCAGACATACCATCGTTCTTTTCCATGTCAGGTTCCAAGGTAGAATCAAAGGCAACTTGTCTTTGATCTGTTGTAAATGTGTTATTTCAAATATTTCTTCTGCCCCTATTAGGAGAGCTCTGAATGCTCTGCAGAAACTATTTTAACAGCCCGTACCAAATTGAGAATCCTAATAATGTTTTTTTTATGTTTGTAGGATTTGGAGATCGTGTATTCCTATTTACATGGAATGGAAGCTTTGTCTAATCTGAGGGAGCATCAGCTAAGGTATGGTCCTTTTAGCACTGAACGCACACGCACATGTATATATATATATGTATATATATAAGTGCACTAACAAAGCAAAGGAACAGTAGGTTTGGTAACTATACACTACTCTTGTGTACCTGACCTCAAACTGAAAAGCGGGCTATCAATGCATCAAATTCTTCCCTTCTTTATTGTCCTACGGCTTTGTGCTTGTATGTGTGCATATGTGTATGCCTATTTGTTGATTTCTATTATGAATGTGATTTTTTTCAAACTTCTGGGCTACAAGAATTAAATGCTTTATGTAAAGCGTACAAGTTCCAGTCCTGAATGAGAGTCCATATGTAGTCCAAATTGTTTATGTAGCATAATAATCACAAGAACAGGGTCTGTTATTCAGCTTCTGTTTCAGTTTATATTTGCTTTCATGTGGATGCTTTGACAAATTATGTATGCAAATGATACTTAGTAAAAGATTACTAATAAATGTCACCACTTTGTTTAACTGAAATGCTTCATGAAGCAAAGTAAGAACTTCCAGATGAACTTCCTGTTTTTTTTGTAAAGACTTGTGTTTGCTTGATTTTTAAGTTACTGTTTCAGTTGTTGTCACACAGACATCTACAGCAGAGGTTTCTAAGGGTACTGGGACATTGGTGTGAGGCTGGCACGTAGAGGAGAAGGTCAGTGCATCTCCAGTATGCTCTACAGGGAGAGAGGGTGAATTACTGTTATTTTGCATCCTGGAGTTTGCCAACATTTGCCACATCTGAAGATGCCGAAGCAACTTTGGCTTGACTAATGCTGGTTTAGGTTCCAGTTTCTGGTCTCTTCCTTCATCATTCTGTCAGAGTCCACATTCCCAAGACAGTATTCTGTAATTTGGAGAAAATAAAAGGCAAGGTTTTCTTTTTCCCCCGAAGTGCTCAGGACACATTGCAATGTGAAATGTGAATTGTCGACTTCAAAGGAGTTTCTGTAATTACTTTTACTTTGGAAGGAGGCCACAATCCCATTCAGTTAAAGTATTTTGTGCCATGCTATTGTATGCAAGTCTTTTAACACATCAAGTTTTGCCTGGCTGAGTTGAACTGATGTTAACTTGTTTACAAAGATCAAAGTGCACACATATGGTTGCATGGTATGTGCTTCTTGGCTTCCTGTGCAGAATGAGGTTCTTGCTGAGGAATGTGTGGAACTCGCTCTCACAGCACAGTGAATTCCTAGAAGAGAGCTTCTGTTTACAGTACCATACATGGAAAAGGCTGGGCTCCCACCAGATGTAGGACAGACAGCTTTTATAGTATCCTTTAGCATACAACATTTCTTTTGGCAGTGGGATGCCACAAAACCCTCTGAGATGCATTAAAAACTAATGCATTAAATATAGCCTCTAGTAGTGAGTAACTTATAGCTTGCTGATGATCTCATCTTGAATTTATTACATTTGTTTAGAAGGCAGACAAAGATCATGTTTGAGCAAAAATTGGGCACCGCTACTAACCAGAACTAATTAAATTTTTCAAGTATTTGAGGAAGCAATCTAGTTTGTGCTACTTGGTCACTGTTACATCTAACTTTTAACACAAGAATTGAAACACTTGGCTACGTTCTGTAGGAGGAATTTTCTCCCCTATTACTGTCCTCATAACGGGACCAAAATGCTGTAAAACTCAGTGGCCAGTGGTCAACTTGCATGACTTTATCAAGAATGTACTTCCTTCATTCTGGATTCGAGGGGGACAAAACTTGCTTGTTAAAGTGACTCAGTTTCCTGTAACTCCTACTCTTACATGGCCCATTGCCCAGTATCATTTCAGACCAGCAGGGCACAGACTGCCCTTCAGCAGCATTTTGATTTTTAAATCTTACTTCTAGCACTGACTTTTCTTCTGATGTTGTCTCACCAGTAACCTCATGACCGTCCTCCCCGTCCTTCTCAAAACACAGGATCAGAGAGAGAAGATGAGAACCCAGGAGGTAGAAGCAGGCAGTAGCTTTTGGTGTCTGTAAAGAATTTTGGCAAGACCTGATTTCATGGTGGGGACCAGTGTCTGAAAAAGAAAAGACTCTGTGGTTCAGGAAGTTTTTTTGCTGTGTCAGGATGCAAGATGTTGCTTCATTAGGTGAAATTGATCTACAGAACGTAATAATTATATACAGTATACACACTGCCTATAAGAAAAGATCTCACAGATGGTCTAAAGAGTAGATCTAAAATACGGAGACAAGGGAAAGGCCATGGTAGGTTTTTTTTAATCAAGATACCACTATAAGCCTGCCACTTCTAGACAGAAAAAGCATTATTTTTTGGGCTGAATTAATAAGCAAAACCCTGAAAGAAACGAGTGCTAAGGTAACTTTTATAGAAGCCTCTTGGCTATTGAAATGCGTGATCTAGGAAATGATGAGAGATAGCAGTAAGAAGTCTTATAGAAGTCACATCAAACCCAGACCTACTCTTCTAGGCCTCAGATAAGCATTTTTTGGATTTTTGCCTGAGCAGGAATTCTTGAGCACATTTGTCTGCTGAGGGTATCATTGCAGGCAGCCATTCATTGGTGTGCCAAGGTTCTGAAGATTGATCCTGTGAGGAATGAGAATTTCTTTCCCAAATTTAAATACAGTTCCTTATTTGAATGTTCACATGAGCCTCTTAGGCAAATCTCTGTCTGACTGTCTGTCAAATAGCCTTGGTGTTTGCAGCCTGTTTTAGAGCCAGAGAAAGTCCAAGGGAAGCAGTGGCGTTTGTTTCCTTCCCATTCCTCTTCCCCAGCAATTTACAGGCTCCATTTTCTTAGTAGACAGAAATGGCATGTTGATTTTTTTGTGCCAAGTTAAGACGTATTTCCTAATACTGGTAAGTTCTATTATAGTTGCTTTCTGTTAGGGCACATTTGTCAGGCAGACCATGAATGCAAAAGTGCTTTAATCCTCCCCTGTAGACAGAGGATTTTCCTGCAGGAAGTTCTTTCTGCTTTGAGCCCTCTGGGGTTTCAGCATTAAAATCTCATGGAAATTTTTTTAAGTTGCTGAATTTTAGCAAAATGAGAAGCATCAGTTTACCATGCAATATAATTCCTTGTTTCAGCTATTGATAGATACTCAGATTTATCTGACTTGAAAAAGGGAGCAGTTTTTATATCCTATTATATCTGATTACTGTCACGTATCATAGATTTCCATCCATTTTCTAAAATTCTGAATTGTTTCCTTATACAGCAACTTAATTTTATCAGATCACTTGATAAAATGAGAGCAGTATCACTTTACCCATTTTCCAGACTTTTTTTTTATGGGAGCAATTACATCCAGAGTCCTAAATCAAATCTGATCTTGGATGAACTAATAACTTAAATGCTTAGATTTAACAATTTGTTCTCTTAAGTTAAAAATCAGCTTAGCTTTAAATTGATGGTTAGTTTCTGCAAGAGCTGGAGGCATGGTGGAAATGCTGGCTAACTTCAGAAAGTGATATCTTTGTGACACTGATAGGAATCATAATTAAAAATTACTTATTTCCTTCTCTTTCAGACTGATGTGTGAAACTGTTAGATATGAAAGGCATGAAGCAAATGAAGTTCTATACTAGTAAGTATTTTTGCTCCCTTTTGTATGATGTTCAAAGAATCAATTCATTTGAACTCTGCTAAGGACAGTGTTTAATGCCAACTCTCTCACCCAGCTCACAGTCTGTAAACATAAATGAGCCACATTGTTTTCATCATCAAACAGTGCAGAAATTTGCTGGTGCCAGGGAGGGAGCTAGCAGTGTGATGTGTGTTGTGTCAATTTTTATAACCAGTGAGACTATAGAATTATGGTACATGGGATGTCTTCTCATTAGAATGTGTTGTCATTTAGTCTTACTTCAATTTTGTCAAACTAGTAGCGACCAGCTTTTTGTGCCAGAGGTGCCAAATTGACGTATCTAACACGGCTTTTAATTATCAGGGATGGGATCTAATGTCAGTCCAGATTTACAGTAGAGATCTGAGGATTGCAATTGCTGCATTTATGAAGGCCACTTATTGAAACAAAAGGTTAATCAGACTTTCACTTACTGCCCCTAGACATGCAGATTTGTCTGTGTTGTCTGGCATTATTTGAACATTTAATTGTACAAAGAATGCACCTATGTGCCTTCTTTTATGCATGTGTATTTTTTCCTACACTGACCATCAGGAGGAAGATATGATTGAATGAATTTTAATGCTAAGCCTTGACCATTCTGCAAAGTGAAACTAATTTCTAATGAAACCCAGTAATTATTCATGTATGGAAATTGCACAGGGTCAAAATCTATAGATAACTTCATTTAGACGAATGTAATATTCACTCATTTTGCAGACTAATTTGCTAGTGACCATGGTGATGGTTTGTCCTTTTCTAAGCACTTGGTTTGTGTCCATTATGTGTATTAGAATTTTTGTTTAAATCCGATATCTTGGCTTATTCTAACTCTTGGTTTAATTTAAATTACATGCTGAAAGGATCAAGGCTGCTAGTTGTGCATATACGCAAGGCAGGCAAAAGTTGCCAGGAAATAAAATGCACTAACAGAAAATTGTGAAATCTGGGTTAACTTGAAGTGCTTTTTGCAATTCTTTTGCACTGATTTTCTTTGTCACTCCTTTCATGTGACTTAATCTTCACTTTGGTTGTTTGCCTGTCATTCCTATTTACTCACTTCTTGACATTTCTTTCCCCATGATTTATTCAGTATATTTAATGGGCAGTTTGGCAGTTTCTGGATATAGATGCTAATGCAAAATGTGCTTGTTCTAGCATTTCACATTTCCGATTTAATGTTTAATGGCCTAAACCTAAAAGTTGACATTGAATTTTTAAAAAAATCAGTATTTTGAAGCTAGAAATATATGTTCTGTTGCTCTTGAGTTATAGCTTTATATTTTATTTTAATGAACAATTTAAGATCTACTTGGTAAGAAAATCCCATGGAACCTGCAGCCCAATTTCATTGCTCTGCTTTTCAGGATAATGAACTCGGAATCCTTTGTTTTGCCTCACAAATTCAGCATATGTATTGAAGATGTATTCCCCTAAAAAAAACCCCAGGATTCCAAATTTACGGTGTACACATTGGAGAAATTCTTTGAGTGCAACAGGAGATAAGCAATATGATAGCCAGTTTAGAATCAATCCACTCAGTTATGAGCTATAGGAAATAAACTTACAGTATACAGCCTAGGTTTTTTTCTATTCAACATGCAGAATTTATCTCTTGAGTCTCTTATTTTAATTATGAACGCTTAGGTTTTAAAAAGGCTTTAAATTTGGGCTCTAAGTTACAACTTTTCCTTTCCTTTTTTTTTCCCCAACAATGGTAGGACTTTTCTTGAAATCTGAAATTGGGTGCTAATCTTGTGTTCAATAGAAAAATCTATTAAAATAGCTGCAACTGTTGGAGCTGTTAATTGACCTGTGCGTGTGACATCCCTGTGGCACAACTTAATGTCTCAATGTGGATAAGCTAAAACTTCATCCCTACATGCTAACAGGAAAGCTAACATAGGTGCTCTGTTTATTTGAGCAAAACTTTTCATTGTGAAAATTTTGTGCATATCTGCACTGTTAACTGTACTTATAGAAAGATGATTTTATATTGCATGTATGCAATGCTGAAAAGAATTATTTGTGCTCTGTACAAACAGTATTTTTTCTCTTTTTTTTTAAATAATATTTTAATTTTCATAATATCTCTATGGAATTATTTTTTTTTTTTGACCAAAGGGATAAAATAGAGCACGTTGTTTAAAATGGGCTCATCTCATCTGCCTTTACTTTACTAATCAGCGGGTGTACATGGTAGTGACGAAATCTCAAACCCTACGGCCATCTCGCTGTTTAAATGGAAACTGGGTTATTAAAAGTGGCAGTTCAGCTTGAGTTATTCTTCATTTGCCAATCATCGTACTACTTTAATTTGATGTGAAATTAATGATAAAAGGGCTTAAAATCTGCCTGGCAAAATTTCTCAATTGAGTTTTACTTGACACACATACCTGATATTTTTTTTTTTTTTTTACCTGCTATCTTTTATTCAAATCTATTTAAAGATACCATTTAAAAAAATATTTAGTTCAGTCACTTGTTATATATATATATATACACACACATACATATATATATGTATAATCAGTGGTTCAAAGAAGAAATATGGTTACTTTTTCATATCTGCATAAATAGTATTGTTGACATTTCCAAGAGTAAGTGTCTGATTAGCATTTTCTTTACAACCCAGAGTTTTAGCAGGTTTGTAAACAGTGCGTATACCTCATGACAGTTGAACAAAATTTTTCGTATCAAAATTGAAATGCTTGCTGTGAGGGCAGAGAGGAATCTTTAGCACTAAACATTTCACATCTAAGCAAATGAATATGCCTCCTTTAAAAGAAGCGACCTTTTTTTTCCTCTTACATTGTCATACAGGGGCTGTATGTGATTCCTGTCTTTATGCATCAGTGGTGTTTGGCTTACTGTTTCTGTAAGAAAGTCTTGTATGTCCTTAAGCTTCTCTTATTTTCTTCTCTAAAGATACTGGATTTGACACTAAAAATTTTAGGTTTTGATGACCTTTTGTCCAGAGTAATTCAGTAATAAAATTTCTTGTGTTTCTGAATGCCATGATGTAGCACAACATGGTTTTGTGATCGCATTCCTTTTAGTTTCTGAGCAGCTGAACCTGGAACCAACTTAGTTGTTGTTTATAATGTAGTTTAGTTTTGGTTTGTTTTGGTTTTTGATTTTGTGTGGTTTTCTCTTTTTGGCATTTTTTGGTTTGTTTTATTTTTTTTAGTACAAACAAACTCTAACCCAGGTTATTGTGAAGTGTGTTTTAGATTTTAGAGGACCTTCTAATAAAAGCCTGATAGGATATAAGGTTCTACCTCCCATGTCTCACAGCTGTAACATCACTGTTCAGTCTTAGCCAAGGTTTCTGAATTACATCACCATGGCAAATCAGAACCCATTTTGTTTTGGGCTAGCCATGTTGTCTCTGCCAGAGCTGGCTTGTCTCAGCTGCCAAAGCCTGAAACAAATGAAAGCTGGAAAGGAAATAAGGGAACACGACTTTTTGGTTGCTACTCAAATGCTTACAGTTTTCCTAGATGAAATGTTAGTGCCTTTCGTGAGCTAGAGCAGAATGTCTGAAAAATGCTGGAGAGCATCAGCTTTGCATAATTTCGGGGCATGTTGCATTAAAGGATTGCCTAAAGGCACTGGGGAGGTGGACATGGGACAGCGACTGGCAGGGACCTTGCAGAGCTTCCTCAGGAAGGATGCTCTTTCCAGGAAGGAGATGTGCTCTTATCAGTCCAGATATCATGCATTACATAAAAAGTCAAGTAGGCATTTTGGATGTAGCTGTAAAGCATCTGGGTGTGTCTCTAAGCTGTAGTTTTATTTGCAGCTTCAGGTCTATGTAATTAATGTACACTAGTTCTGCACAAGGACTATTGAGAAATAGATCTATGAGTAGTCTTTAAAAATAGGTATCTAAGGGTCAAACTTAAAGTCCTA
>JAVHNF010020507.1:3252-13366 GCA_034783455.1 Micropsitta finschii | reverse complement strand
AAAAAAAAAAAAAAAAAAAAAAAAAAAAAAAAAAAAAAAAAAAAAAAAAATCAGCAGTGATGCTATTATTATTTCTCTACTTCCAGCATTATGCTAACAAACAGCCATTTAGAGCATGCAAACATCCATTAGGCATTGGGAGGTGGTTATGAGACATGACTGTAGCATAAACTCGGGTGCAACTCTCTTCCTCTTCACATCCGCCTCACATCACTTCACAGACCTCAGATTCCAGAAGTGGTAACAACAGAGGAATTGCTGCAAATTTCAGTGGAGGTTGTAAACACCCAACCTTTTATCTACTTGACTGTAGCATTAACTTAGCATTAATCTCTTTGGCAAAGAGAAAACTACACTTTGTTATGTTTACCATAACTGCATACCTACAACATCCACTGAATGAAGAACTGATTCTGAGCTAGGGACTTGGTAAAGGCTTCTACAGAAGTTACCTCATCCACATTTCATACATAAATTTTTAATCCTTGCAAATAAAACATTTCTTACATTCATATACATATATTCCATTGTAGGTGTAATATAAATCAATTGCTACTATCAAGAGTAGAGAACGGGTTGGGGAAGAATCCACTGCTATGACCCATAATCCAAATTTAATTGTTCTAAGCATCTACTACCAGGAAAAGAAACAGAGAACAGTAATGGCTGAATAGATAAACTGCAGAATGCTGTGGATACCTAACAAAAAAAAAAAAAAAGAAAAAAAAAACAACAAAAACCTGTTTATACAGAGATATGCCTAACCATATTGCAGAAGAGAGCTCTTAGGAACAGATAATGAGTTGATCGCAATAGCAATCTTTACACAAAGATAAGAACACACCATGAAAAGAGAACTGGTACCAAATTTTTTAATCAACTGGGTGACACATAACTGACAGCAAACTAAAAAACACAACCAAGACAGGGTAAGGAAAAATCATGTAGAAAGATAAAAGGCAAAGAATGTTGCTTCCAAAACAAGGGGGTACTATGGATAAGAAAACTGGTTCAAGTCAAAATCAGGAAAAAAAAGAATTGCATAAAACAGCATCTGCTAAGGGACAGAAAAATAAATTCCAAATACTGTTTGAGTGGGGAACATTCTTCACAACTACATTACTATGAGACCTTATATCTATGATGTTCAGCCAGAAAACAAACATTGCCTAGGATGTTGCTCTGATATATCCTCAGAAGAGGAAGCAAACTGATTTTCTCTTCCACCAAATAATCTCTGAATTAATAGAGGCAATATTATTTGAGATACCAATTTGGTAATTAATGAGAATGTTACAGAAGAGCTGTTCCTAGAATATAACCCTAGGTTAGGAAAACATAGGCTAATTGATTTTTAATTGCAACAGAAAAAAAAAAAAATATTAAGGAACATCTTGTTCCTAAATTTCTTAAATGCTAAAGGGCAAGTTTAATAAATGAAAAGAGCTGGTAATTGAAGTCAAAGGTATTCTGAGCAATTCAGCTCCATTAAGTCAATTATGTTAAAACTACCCATAACCTCTAACTTAAGCTGTGGTAAGGAACTATTAAAGGCTCCAAAAGCAAATGTATGACTGCACTCAAAGAAGATTCTTCAGATGGCTCAAAGTCAGGAAGCATTTAACTAAAAACATTCCTTGTGCCAGCTTGAAATGAAGAACCTAGTATCTCAGACAGCAGATCTGAAGTACCATCTCCTGCTGGATAACAATCTTACTTCTCCACAGTAAGCAGCATTTCTTTAAAGGAATTTAAAAAATACCAGTAGCACATATAACAGGCAGAGACTGGCAAGCTGACCATATGAATATCTACTGCCATTGAAGTAATGTGCCACTAAGAAACAAAAGGAAGGATGCTCTGGCTGCACCAGAGCACATCTGCCATATCTCATCCAAACTAGCAACAGATTCACAATAGCAAGAGACAACTATTATGAACAGCACCGATACACAGCAGTGTATTGGAAGGCTGAAAGAGAGGCAATGTAAAAATGGTGACAACGCTATTTGCAATGGGCATAATGTAATACACAGCAAGACTGCCTGCCTTGCTTTAGCTATGTTCTACAATATTTTTCACTGTGTAAAAAGTTTTGGAGATGCCTCATTTAAAACACAAAATTCCAGCCAATCATGTTGAAGTCTGTTCTGGGTTCAGCTGAATGATTTTTCTCCTCAGTAGCTGGTGCAGAGCTGTGGTTTTGACTTTAGTCTAAGAACAATGCTGATATCACCGATGTCTTTAGTTGTTGCTAAGTAATGTTTACTCTGATCAATCATTTTTTCAGTCTTATGCTCTGCTAGTGAGGAGGGACACAAGAAGCCAGAAGGAAACAGAGACAGGACACCTGACCCAAACTAGCCAAAGGGGTATTCCATACCACAGCACGTCATGCCCAGTATATAAACTGAGGGGAGTTATCCTGAAGGGCTAGATCACTGCTCAGGTCGGGCTGGGTATCAGCCAGTAGGTGGTGAGTGGTTGTATTCTCTTCCCTTGTTATTTCCCTCATCATTATTATTACTGGTGGTAGCAGTAGTGGTTTGTGTTATACCTTAGTTACTGGACTGTTCTTATCTCAAACCATGGGAGTTACATTCTTTTGATTCTTCTTCCCATCTTTCTGGGAGAAGCAGGGGGAGTGAGCGAACGGCTGTGTGGTTTCTGGATTGCTGGCTGGGCTTAAACCACAACACCCAACCAAGGAAAAGGGCTTACAAACAAAACGCAAGGACGATGGGCTTTAAACTGTAACTACAATGAGATACCATGAAGTTTCAGATAAACACAAAATTGAGTGTCTGCCTATTTCAAAATATGTCATTACTGGTAGATGAACTAAGGCCAAATGTTTCATTGCATGAAGGCCAAAATAATTGCTACGTAGGATTAAAAAAAAAAAAAAAAAAACAAATTTTTATGTATAAAGATATTTCTTTCTAAACTTCTTATTCTGTGGAAGTTTTTAACATTTTATTTTTCATACCTGTCAAAACCAAAACAATTAGTAAGATACCAGATTCCAGTGGGCTAGAAATTCTTTAATATTTTGTATCAAAACTACTGAATATACATGCAGGCCACTGCATGTACAATTTCCTTTAATAATGGAAATGGGATGGATTTTGCAAACTAATCTGTTCATGCCTTTCCACACACTTTTGTTTAGAAATGAGCTCTGTGCTTTTCTTGTCAAAAGGTGTCTTTTTTTGAGATATCTCTTACTTTTAATTTTATATGCCTCAAAAGCATGTAGAAATTTTGCATGTCCATATGTTCAAATAAACCTCACTAATTTTCATTCAAGCCTGTTTCTTTCTCAATCTGTCCTCTATTAGAGATGTCCCTTCTGTATCTTAGTACACATCCCAAGTCCATGCCGTGGCAGCTAATGTGTTCTAGAATCACAGTATCCAAAGGCCACGTGTTTTCTATGATTATTAGTATTCCAAAAAGCAGTGAGGTGTTGTTTCACTGCCTTTGACTTTTAAGCAATGCCCAGGGAAGAGAAATTAAGTCTTGGTCTATTCAAAGAGTAGAAATTCTCCATAGATATTGTACACCTTGGTGCTCCAGGGAAACTTACTTAAAGCTGTAATCATATTGCTACTCCAAAATTCAGTTTTGACTGTATAAACATGTAAGTGTTGACAATATAAGATATGAATACAGAAGCAGCAGCTCATGTTTCTTCTCTGAAGAAGATAATGGTTGCAGGCAAAGCAAAAAGAAAATTCAGTTTTGACTGCATAAACATTTAAGTGTTGACAATATAAGATATGAATACAGAAGCAGCAACTCATGTTTCTTCTCCAAAGAAGATAATGGTTGCAGGCAAAGCAAAAAGAAAGTGATTAGTGGCAGTTTGGGATGGAATCAATGAAAAAGTGATTACTGTCACAGCTGGTTCTCCCAGCAAAAAGTATGCACCATGAGAGTGCAGCATTTCAGCTCTAGCTGTCTGCTTTTAACATGTGAAATGCCATGTAAGATTTTCTACACAAAAATGTCAGAAAGAGAAAAAGTAAATATCTCATAAATTTATTTTTTTTATTGTCATTTATGCATCATCTCTAAAATTGATTGTTATGCTAGTAGCTCCAGTCTATGCTTACTGTAATAACACCACAGATTGTGGGGGGTGTGTATTCAGGTTTTAGATTGAAACTGAATAATTTTTTACTAAGCAGTTATGAGCACAGAATAGTATTTAGAAAACAGTGTTTTGGTGTTTGGGTGTTGTTGGGTTTGGGGGGTGTTTTGTTTGTTTTTTGGTTTTTTGGTTGGGTTTTTTCTTGATGCTGATTTAAGTATATTTTTATTTCAGGCTTACTGGTACCTTCTATTTTGTGTGTGCCAGGTCCCTTAGCAATTTCATTCATTTAAATTTAACAATAGACTGTCAAAAATCTTCTGGCTCCTGAATTCAGGAATTTATGAGAGAAAGTTTTTTCTGGGATAAAGACCAGTTGTCAAAATGCATCTTGCAGAGATTAAATATAAAACCTGAAAGAAGGACAAAGAAAAGCAAACAAATAAAATGCATTAGTCAGATCTCTACTGAAACCACAATTTCTACCACAGAAATGCTTTTCTGCATGACTTAGATTCATGCAGACAGAATTTCCCATAGAGTTCACTCAGCGGTTAGGTTGTACAGTATTATATTAATACTTTTTTATACCTACTAATGTGGTGGATTTTACTACTTGCGGCTTTTAAAAAGAAAATCTTGGAACTGTTTTTCAGTTATAGATGTTCTGCTTTGCCAGCCCTCTTCTTGCAGTCAATTTTAGAGAAGGGTACTTTATCTCACCCATTCAATATATTGTTTTATAACTGCCTGATTACAATAGTAAGGTTGTAAAATAAACGTATTAGGACCAGTGGGAGTATGCATTACTTTTCCACAGACCCCAACACCATTTGGCTGAAGTGCTAATAGCAATGAATACAAAATGATTTCTCAGTTCTCTTTAGTACTCCGAAATGTATCTGATGTAGTCCTGGTAAGTTCTAAATGACTAGCAAATATTAAAAATGGTATACTTTCAGGGAGGCTGCAGTATTTTTACCCTTTCTAACAGATTGGATTTGGACCTGGAAAACAAAATACAGGCAAAAAGCTGATATTATAATTTTTTATTTTCATGCCTTCACTGTTGTTAATGCTTATATTTAATGTCTTTATCCCCAAAACCCTTGAAGCCCTCTCCTGAAAATGAAAAATAACTAATTTGAGAAATCTGAAGCTATTTGTAACTCTGTTAATAGTAAGCAATATTACTTTTAGTTTCAGTGGAATAAAAAAGATGAAACATTATTTTTAAACTGTGCTCTTAACATTTTTTATCTTGGCACCAATAACTTAGTGCCATTTTCCTTTCTGTCTTAAGTGCTGAATCTGTACAAAGCATTCAGCAGTCAGATCCATCAGTCTGACTGTTACCTCTGTAAATGGTATAAAAATCCCAGCTTACTTAAGGTAAAGGGACATGTCAAAACCACCTTAATAGTCAAGAGATACAAATGAACCAAAAATAATTACCATTTTTTTGGTTTATCCTCATGTATGAGTCCAGCAGCAAGTCCAGAATCAGGGAAAATAATAAACAGCTAAATGATACTTTCTTCTTTGAATCTTTTTGTTAGTCATAATATATATGACAAACCAGAAGTTGTACTCTACAACCACGTAAGTTACAGGTTCCTCAAAAAAAATGTGTAGGCAATAAAAGGCTAAAGCACTAAAGAAGAATTTGTTTTGTGTCCAGTTTCCAACTTTGTTTCTGTTGACGTCCTAATCTGAACATGCAATTTATTTTACAGACATAACTTGTTTGGAAATGATCACTTATAAAACTGCTTTGAATACCACTGGGATATTTCCCCAAAATTGCAAAACATGCCCAGGATTTGGATGTGACTGCACCAAAATAAGCATGAGATTATTATTTGCTTAAGAAAGTGTAGCAGAGGGAATGGGTCTGTGAGTTATTTTCTGGAAAGCTGACAATCATAAGAGATAGATGGTAACATATGCTACAAGTATGGACTGATGCTGTAATCTGCTGGGTTTTGCAGTCTACCACATCCTGTTCTGCCAGACTGAGTGGTCAGGGAATGGAGAGCAGAAAAGAAGATTTTTCTTCTTGTTGTTGCTTTTATCCCACTGTCACTGCCATATCAAGTCTTCTCCAGCCAGTTGAAGAAAACATGTACAGGACAGTATAGTGATAGTTTAAAATCAGACAGAACTTTTAAGTCCTCATAAAGGTGAATAGAAATTGGAAACAAAAGCAATCTCCTTTTTATATTTGCAAGTATTCTTCTACATATTTTTCTGCAGACTTTAGTAAATGGTCAGTGCGTGTAATTAAAAGGTTCAATCCCACAAACCCTTACTCACATGAGAAATTTCATATTTCTGAAAGAATACCAAAATTGGCAAGAGCTGTCTGATGTGATCAGAACTGGCAAGATTTGCCTTCATTATTGTGGTCTAAATTGAACTGAAGTATTTTAAATATAGCACACTCTTGCAGACTGTATTGGCCAGTGATTTAAATTGTACCTAAGAATGGAAAAAATATATCTTACAGCAGCCTAGCCATCTAGCATAAAAGGCTTATTGCCATGTACTCTGGCTCTTGAACCCAGTAACAGGAAAGTATTATGAAATTTAGATGTAGCAGTGGGGTATTTTTAATATTCCCAGACTTTTTCTCCCACTCAGAACTCACAAGCTAATTTGAATATATCTAACTCTGATGGAGTCACAAGAGTTCCCTCTGATTTACAATAGTGACATGGTGACAGAGTTCAACTTAAATTACCTAAACAAACACTTTTAAAAAATATATAGTTTAAGGCAGCATAAGAGAACACTGTGTGAGATACAGTGACAAAATTATGTTATACTCTACAGAAGTCTGCAGGATCATCAGGTACATCCTTGTAGATCAGTGACTCAGGAATAATTCAGTGCCTGAAGGCTTATATGATTCCAGCAAGATTAACCCCTCCTAATTCTTCTGGACAACCATAGAAAATGTAACTGAATGCCCAAGAATAAAAAAGGTGTTCAAGTTTAAATTTTTCAGAATAGTACTTCTCTAGTTTTTTATGTTAACTATCTCTTTAGTGTTTGGCTTCTTGTAATAAAAATAAATTATATAATGCCATTTTTTATTTGTATTTTAATATAGGTTAGTAATGAGAGTTGATTATGTTTTCTGATATCTTTCTATGGGTTTTCATTGGGGTTTTGTACCTTATTCTGTCAACATTTTAAGTAAATAAGCCCTCCTCTTCCTCACAGATATAACATAGGAAAAATATAGCTTCTGTAACATATATATTCAGTGTATATTTACCAATTTATCTACTCAACAGTAAAGTTCTATGTTTTTGAAGATGAAAGCTTGTAGAGGTCATACGGACATAACTATATATAGTATGATTCAAGTTTTCTAGTAGTTTTTAACACTGAGAAAAGAAGTATAGATGCTAACAGTCATGTTACTTTTTATTTCAGCCATTAAAGATTGTTTCAATGGTTCTTTGTTATGTGTGTCAACTAATCAATGCATAGCAATCTCCCAGCGTTGTGATGGCGTTGTAGACTGCATTGATTTCAGCCCTGATGAGTCCAGCTGTTCAGGTACATAGTTTTGCATAGAACTATTATTTGAAACAAAAAAGTATAGTCATTACCTACTGAATCTTTAGGCAGTTTTCAACCAAATTTCCTCTGCTAAAACTTCATCAAATTACATCCTAGTTATTGTCTTACTAAAGAAGATTGAGGGAATTTGATTCAGAGTTTTTCTTGCTGTAGGATGTAAAACTAAACTTCAGTAAAACTCAATGTGGTGATGTGGAAACCAATGTTAAGGGATGTCAAAGGCTGATACTAGAATGCCACTGACATCCCCCTCTACTACAGTGCCTTTATTATTTTTAGGACAGATATTTTTATTTTTTTTAATGAGGATGTGATTCAAAGTGTTAAAATTCTGGACATTTTCAATGAGAAGGCTGGTGACACTGCTCATCACCCCTATATAAAAGCAATTAATAATAAAGTAAACAGTTACTAATTTAATATAAGTTCAGTTGTTTTGGCTTTTATTTTATATACTCCTGTTTGAAAATTGAGGAAGTGGCAATAGCTCACTTACTGAGCTATTTATGGAGTCAAATTAAACTCAGTCTTAAGAAAAATTAGAAGCCTGTTCAAGTGAACACTAGGATTTCTATAAACTCAGAAAAAGCCCATTGACTATAATGTATTTATGGTCTGACACTTGTGTCAACAAGTCAAGGTCTAAAGGAAGAAGTTTTGGAAGTACTAAGCATCCAAAATGACAGGTGAATATTCTGCCATTTCGGAAATCAAGCAATGACAACTATAATAACAGGATGAGGGGAGAGAGGGATGGAGGTGTGAAATTAAATTATAATATTTCATTTTTTTGTTTGCATTTTCATCTGTAGTTTGTCCTGAAGAATACTGCAAAAATGGAGGAAAATGCATCATTAAAGATGACATTCCATTATGCCAGTAAGTTTCATTGGGGATTAACTTGTGCTTGAATTTGGGAAAAGTTAAGGATGAAAGAGCTGTTATTTTCCCCAGGGACTGAAATGATCTTCAATAGAAGTGTATCTTTAAAAGTCTCTGTATGTCTATACTGTTTTTATTTACGGTTGCTGAGTTAAACCATATTTTGAGAATAATATTACTTATCAGACAGGATTTTCTGTAACTTTCACCTATCATTACATAAGACAATCTGTTGGCCTGGCCCTAGAGGTTGTCTGTGTCTCATGTTTCACATCAACATCTAACAACATATGTTTCTATGAAAAATGGTGCCTTATATGCAGCAAGTGTTGTGTACCTAAAATAAGATTTACGGTAGGGCATGTTCTTATATTTACCTGAACTTGTGATGCATTTCTGTTATAATGTTACTTTTTGCACATATTTGGAGAAAGAAGGTAATGTTTTTTCCACTTAGGCTAAACAAAGCATTAAACGTATGCTTGTATTTTTCTGGAAATGCTCTATGCTGAAAAACAAATAACGTATGAAATTCTGATGTGAAATGTGTGAGTCATTAGAAAGTGTTTTAGTTTATCTGAAGGGATTAATTTACATAAGATATCACTCCATTTCCCACTGGGGAATTACAGGAGACTTTTTAAAGTGTAAAGAAATCAATGTTACATGTTATCGTAGTTGTTTCCTTAATGCACTTCAGTGGATCTTGCCCAAAAGTTTGCCAAATTGCTAAAGTGACTGTTTTATCAGAGTATCTATCTTAGTCAAGACCAGACATTAAGGTTTGTCTCCCAGTCTCTAGGAAACTCGCTTTAATCAGCCTGCTGATGAAATGTGAATTACTGCAGAATTTGTATCTTTCAAGCCAGGTTTATCTTTACTTGCTGAAGGAATGTGATAAATAGCATACTCAGAAAATACAGGTACTTACTTACATATAAAGTGCTTTGATTTAACTCTCAGGAAACCCTGTAAATTACCCGCAGATTTCCTGAAGAATCTCTTCTATCATAGAATATAGAATGGTCACTGCAAAAAGCTTGGAATTTCATTAGGGAGGCTGTTTCAAAACTTCTTGGGACATGGAAAAAGAGGACAAAAAATATAGGAAAAGGATGCAGATGGAATGGAATGAATAGCCAGCAGAAAATAAAGGAATTGGGAATAGCTAAGGAGCTGATAGTTGGTATATTAAACCATTGATCAACAAGAAAATTGCTTGTAGGGACAAGACATGATGGGAGTAATTGATATTTGAAGGATACAAGAGAATTATAAAAATTGAACTTACGTTATAACTTTCAAATGAAAGGAAATCAAATTAGCAACTGCTTTTCATATGCAGAAATAAAAGATAGTTGGAATAATAAAATGGTAGATAGGATACTTCCCCTCAACATTTAGCAAGAAACCTGATACTGAGTTCTGATGTAATGCATAGGTAATTACAATAGGTGCACATGCATGTAACGAAAATTTGCTAGTTTGCTGACTGATGCCCTCAATAAAATTTGCTTACAACACATGCTAATCTGTATTGTA
>JAVHNF010020505.1:42041-61356 GCA_034783455.1 Micropsitta finschii | reverse complement strand
GTTTGGATTTAGGTTTGGGACTATGAGCTGCACTGGACCGTGACCCAGCCAAGTGGTATTGGTTTGACTAATGCTGCCTCCCACCTGGGAACTGAACCGGAATTGGGCTGTCTCTAGTAAATACTGAGCCTTTCCAATGGCATGGACAAATTCTTCCCGTTTTGTTTCACTTTGAGATGTCTGCAGTCCAAAATCTTCAAAAATGCAAATACTTGTATTACTGTAAGGTACATACACACATGTATGTATTAAAATGTGTATATATATATATATATATAATGTGTAAATACACTGCGTGTGTGGGTTTAGAAGCAGCTGTATGAGACAGCAGTGTGTACAAACTGACAGCAGAATGCAAACAAATTGTCATTTGTAGGCTCATGTCCTTTTAAGCTCTTTGGGAAGTCAGACTGCTCCCAGAGCTCAAAGCTTTCATGTCTGGGCTCCTTTGGGTCCCTTGCCTTTATCTGTTTTAGGCAGAAGACCTTTATATGTATGTGTGTGTATCGCGTATATTCTCATGTATTTATATATATAAAATAATCTATACTTTCTTTTGCTTTCCTCTCTCAGATTACTCCTTGACTAGTGCAGACCTGTCTGCCTTGCAGGGATTTAATTCCCCAGGGATGCTGTCCCTCGGGCAGGTTTCAGCCTGGCAGCAGCACCACCTCGGTCCAGCAGCCCTCAGCTCTCTCGTGTAAGTACACCCAGGTGTTGTAAGTACACCCAAGGACACTGGTGCCACAGGCTACAGCCGGGCAGGACTTTTGGCTGCTTCAAGCCTAATACTGTGCACAAAGAATATGTAGCACAAAGAGCAGTTTAATTTTGTGTCTGCTGGTGACGGTGCATTGCCTTTCAGGTTTGCTCCTCAGCTGCAAAGCACTCGTGTTCCATGGTGCTTGTTCCATTCTCCCACAGACAGGCTGTGTCCTGGCAGCTCCTTACACAGGAGTCACCTGTGTGATGAGCTTAAATGTTTGGAATTAGGAATTAATGCTTTTTCCAGCTTTATTTCTTCACCTCAGTCAGTTGCATTTGTTGATGTGCTCATTTTGAGGGTGCTGAACCGCAGGACCGCACATCACACAGGCACATCACTGTCACCTTCTTTTCCTATGCCATGTTTTCTCATCTGTGCCTTCCGGTTTTCTTTCCCCAGTACTGGCAGCCAGCTATCTCAGGGTTCAAACCTATCCATTAACACCAACCAAAACATCAACATCAAATCCGAACCAATTTCACCTCCTCGGGACCGCGTGACTCCCTCTGGGTTCCCGCAGCAGCAGCCGCAGCCTCCGCAGCAGCAGCAGCCGCCGCCGCCGCCACCGCCGTCGCGGCAGGAGATGGGCCGCTCTCCCGTCGACAGCCTGAGCAGCTCCAGCAGCTCCTACGACGGCAGCGACCGCGAGGATCCGCGCAGCGACTTCCACTCGCCGGTCGTGCTGGGGCGGCCCCCGAACGCGGAGGATCGGGAGAGCCCATCGGTAAAGCGGATGAGGATGGACACGTGGGTGACATAAACGTGCGGCGCGGCCTCCTCAGTTTTGTGTTCTCGAAGCGAACTGTCCTGACATATCTAAATTTATAAATAAGGACATGAAATAAGCGTATTTATATGTATATACATACATGCATATATATATCTCCACGTGCATATATATGTGCTAGTGTGTGTAGCATACACAAAATCATCAGGCACTTACAAACTTCTTGCGTAGCGGCAGACGTCCCCGGTCAAACGTAACCGAACAATCCCGTAGGTAGTGATGGTGCCCGGCACGTACCTGGACTCGTTGTTCTCATCCTATAGCCTGTTTTGCAGAGAAGCGTTGTACCCGCCTTGTAGCCCTGCCACACTAGATTGCAGAAACCAAGAGGGCTCGCCTGTAGTAACGTCCCTGTGTGTGTTATTCAAGCTGTATGGTTACTCGTAGTTAAGAAATAATGCTTTGTAGCAGCAGAGCAGTAGAAAAGCAGGAAGAAGAAAGCAATACTGTACATAAAATGACCTTTCTATTACCCCGCCGGCATGGGTCTCTATTGCAGAGGGTGCATGGAGAAGGGCTGATGCTATAACGAAATAAACCACAGAAAAACCCTGTTTTGCACGTGCAAAAAAGAACAACCCTAGTGTACTGGGTCAAAGAAGTGATTTTTTTAATGAGTGCAAGAGAGACATAGAGAACGCGCATGAAATATTCAGAAAATATTAGCCTAGGAAATAGAACCTTAACAAAAGAAAATTAATATATTAAGTTATAATTGGGAGAGGTTTGACAAATTTGTTTTTACGTTCCTACCTTTGAAAAATATAGAAACGGATTTTAGCTCATGTATATTTTATATTAAAGAAAACAATACCCTAACGAATCGAAGACTATATATAAAGTTATATACAGTACTTTTGAACACATTCTGCTATGAATTATTTATATAAGCCAAAGCTGTACGTTGTAGCTTTTTTGTAGAGTATAGTTTTATCTTATTTTGACTTTCTAGTTTTTGCTTTCAAAGATGAAAAGGAAAAACTTGCAGGCGGAACCTTGGGGGAAAAATAAGCCATGAACACTTCTATGTACATTGAAATTTGAGCCAAACTCTTTTGTGTATATAGCATCCTAAATATATGATCACCTTCGGTGTAAGTACCTGCGTATTGTACGTTCACCAGATTAAAAAGTATATTTTTGTGGATTGACGCCGACTTGAAGAATGGCGAGGTCCTTATTAAGTAGAGTATTCACTGTTTAATATTTACTATTTTGTTAAATATACTGTACTTTCTTTGGATTTTAATTATTATTAATATTATTATCCAGATTTTTCAGAGGGTGTATAAAGGGGTTGTCCCCCTCACTGGTGGTGAATGTGTGCCGTTCAGTTGTAATCTCTGTGCTGTATGGTTAAGCTTCATTATACATTTTATATATATGTATATAAATAGCAAAGTGGCAAAAAAAACCCAACCAACCCGGTGTTAAGTTCATCCTGCATAAATAGAGAAAAATCTGTTACGACACGTTTTAAGGCATCATTTTGGAGCTGCCTCTTCGAGGAGTTAAAAAACCAAACCAACAGTGGAAAAGCTTGACCTAATTTCTCATGATAGGGAAATGGCACGAATCAGGTGAGCACAAAAGGTTCTTTAAGTTGGTAAATGGCTTGGGATAAAGCTTCAGCCGCAGGAACAAACCCATTGCTCCCCTGAATGGGAAGGAGCTGCACAGAGCCTGCGGTGGCACCAGTGGAGGAGGTTGGCTTTGGATTGGGTTTGCACAGCCCAAGGGCAGCGGCGTCCCCCACTGGAGGGGCCCCAGCCAGGCTGGTGCTGCAGGTTCCCTCCTGGGTACCAGAACCTGAGAGCACCAGGCTGGGGAAACAGGGTCCCTTTCCTGGTCCTGGCTGCAGGTGTTCTCTCTGCCCCTTCCTTCCCGTTCTAGTTCTAGGGAGGCCCCGACCTGTCCCATTACCCCAACTCTGACGTTTTTCCCAATATTGGTGAATTTTTACTTGGGCTTTAATTTTTGTAAACAATCACCTGATGCTGTAACTACACAGACCCCCCAGCCCCCGAGGGGTGCAGCCCCAGTGCTTTGCTCCCCTCTGCTGCTGAAGCAGCCGGTTGGAACAGCTCTTGGTAATGTAAAACATGGACAGGTTTGTTCCTTTCAGCCCCTTACCTTGGGAAGTGGGTCTCTGTTGACCATAGCAAGTTCCAGGTTTAGAGAAGCTGCTCCGAGGCAGCCCCGTTTCTCCTCACCACCTTGAAGAACCTTTCGGTGCTCAGGCCCGTTCCGTGGTGGTTCATTATTTATGCACATGTATGGACTTTGCTGTACATCCGAGTGGGAGTTCTGCATTCACATTTACTGTCTATTTTCTTGTGTGCCTTATCAGATGGCTTTGCTGACTGTATCTCAAGTCTTTATTTCTATGCAGGTTTTTAAACAGTACTAGTACTGTTCTCTTAAAGAAAAAAAGCTACGTAAGGGTTAGAGTTTGTATTAAAATTGCACCAATGAGTTAAAAAGTATAACAATGATGATGATGATAATCTGTTCTTAAGGGTGCAGGGGCCTGGTCGCACGGTGCCCCAGCCTCCCGCAGACCAAGTCTTTCCCCAGCCTCCCGGGGCAGGAGACTCTCGCGCCATGGAATCAGTGGGAATCCTGATTTTTAGTAACAGGTAACTTCACTTTTTTAGGAATTGTAAAAATGTTTTATAAGAAAACAAAAAAAAAAAGGGAAATGTCAGAGCACAGGGATTTCAACAGGTAAAAAACCTCCTTTTCTCAATTAACTCTGCTGACTCAAGTTGCAAGTGGAGCCGCTCCTCGCCTGAGCCCCGTGTAAGGTTTGTATCTGGTGTGAGCATCGCCTCCATCGCCGAGCTCACACCACGGTGTTTAACACCCGCTTTAGCCTTTCCTTCCACGTAAAGGACACTACCGCATCCGAACCTTGGAATTACTGTGCGCACAAGAAATACATAGTAAATAAGGAACAAAATAACTCCTAACAATCGATCCTGGGAAGAAGTTGAATTAGAATGTGAAAGAAAGACTTAACAAATGTAAACGTTTAAATCTTAGTAGAAACTTTCTTCACTTTGCTGTGCAAGAGAACACTGCTTTGCTATATTTAAAATGGCTTTTTTAAAAGAGATTTATGTATTTGGTAAATGTTTGTAGTCAACAGTTCACAAAGAAGCTGTTCACGGTTTAATGCTGATAAGCCGTTTGGCGGCACAAGCTGGACTTTGTTGCCATCCTTGAGACGAATCTTTTAAGAAAAACAAATAAGTTAATCTCAATTTTTTTCCCTGAATGTGTTGTTTTTTCTTCAATATACAATAAATATTCTAGTGAACTTTTTATCAAATGGTTAAGAAAATGCTAGAGGTTGTTGTAAAATATTTGTATCCTGCATTCACTGAAGTAAAGATACTGGCTTTTACTGTGTACTCCAGCCTCTCTCGTGTTTCAGAGCACGCGTTCCCTTTGCCCCCTCTCTGTTAGTGCATTCCTGTTAGGAACCAGCTCTCCAAGAACCTGAAAACAAAATGCTATTGAAATGGGTGGTAAACCTGCAGGTGAGAGGATCCCTTACCTGCTTCAGCTGTGTTCCATAGGCAGCACTGCTCCATTCCTGTCCCTGCAGGACCCAGTAAGGCGTTTGGAATCCTTGGCCTTAGTGCAGCTCCATGAGCCCCACTGGCAGAGAGCAGTGTCTGACCTCATGTCCAGTGGGGATGAAGTGCAGCACCCGACCTTCAGAGGACAGTTTAGCTCTGTCCAGGTCTGTCACCACAAAAAATGGGCCGAGCCATGGGGTGCCCCCTTTGTGCTTTATTTGAAAACATCCCAATTCCCCCCTCGAACAGATACAGCTCCTTCACAGAAGAAAAATCCAAGTTTTAGTTCAGTGTAAGGTACTTTATAGAGTCCTCGATTACAAAATTATGTTCCCTCAGGCTTTCCTGAGCACCTTTATGGAGGGCTGCAGGAAACAGGTTCTCACTGTAACAGCACAGGGTCCTTCTTGCCTCACTCTCATCCCACGCTCCTGCAGATGCTTCCTTGGACCCTGCCCTTGCCCCAGCCCAGCGGGGCTCAGCTCAGCTCCGGCCAGCCTGGGCAGTGGGAATGATCCTGCACTTCTCTGCAGAGCAGCCCAAAGAGGGGCTGGAGCCCTGCCGAGCTCACCCCTGGGCAGGTGTCGCGCACTCTGTGCTGCAAAGCACCTTTGAGTCTGTTCTAGGCCAGCGTTCACCTGCGGCCGTGGGCCCTGAATTTGCTGAATTCAGTTTCTGAGGCAAATCTGCCCAAAGGCTCCTTTCCTGCTCCTCTCTGCCATGTGGCATTCACTGACCTGTCCTAAACAACACTGACCTTGGGCCTGCCAATGCCTTGGGACACCACAAATCTCTGCAGCTTCACTGGGCTTTCCTATGAATTCCAAAGCCTGTGAATGCCAATGCCAGCAGCTCAAACCTTTATCACCCAGCAGCTCCACAGTCCACAGCCTGTAAAGGAGCTGCACTTCTTCCTGCCATGAAGGTAATGCAGGGCTGCAGTCCTGAACCTTGCAAATCAAACGCAACACGTGACACTCCCTAACACAACCAAGGAAACTCAAACCCAGCACTGACACCGGGTGTCTGCTTGTTAGAGATGCACCACTATAGAGTAGTAGTATTATTAAAAATACAATACTGGCTAAACACAGCCCCCCCACCAAAACATCGAGCCTTTGAGAAGTGTGTACTACATACATACCCCAGGCCTAACGCTGCTTCGCTTCCTCCTCTACTCTTTGGCTATCTGCAGTCATGCAGATGTGTTGGCTCTGGGTGAGTCACTGGACTGCAAGAGATGCCTCTGAAGGAGTTTGCCGATGGGCAGAGGTGGCCTCAAAGGCATGGAAAGGTGAGGTGCTGATGGCAGCCTTGTGCCATTGTGCACCTCGAGTAATGCACTGGAGGATATTGGTTTAGAGTCAAGTATACCAAAGCTACCATGGTCTGCAAGAGCTAAAACTGACAGTTCAGAGAAAGAGTTGAATCCCCACCAATACTTGAAGCAAAAAAGGGTTTTCATAAAATGCAAACAACCCCCACCATTCCAATAGCATTAATACTGAACTCTTTATCCAGCAGCAAAGGGTTTGCTGCCTGCACAAGGCATCAGGAAATACCTGAAGCAACCACTATGAGTAGATTGCTACAAAATACTTTACTTTCCCTTGACAGAGCTCACGGATGCTAAGCCAGCTGCCTGATGATCCGTACAAGCAACAAAGCATCCTGATTGTTCCATAAGCAGCGCACTGCTGCACTTCAGTCAAGTTCAGGATCACAACACCAGCTATTTAACAAAAATAGACATCATCTGTGTTGTTACCCCTGACAGTGCTCGAGTGTGTCTCTGCACACATGCTGCAGCGCCGGGCGAGAGGCTGCAGGCGGCTGCCTCTCCCCTTTAGGATTTTTTATCTACAGCTGAGCTCTGTGGTAATTTCCCTTCCAATCCATCTGCTGAAATGTTTGAGGTTAGTGTTGTGTTGGAGGTATGGGCCACCAGGCCTTGTGTTTTAAAATAGATGATATAAAATACAGGCAGGACAATTCCTATCAGGAGCATAATAAAAACTGCATTCCACCACTGGATCCCACAGTCCGCTCCATTGCTCGGCTCCTGCTTCCCTGCTTCGGGTAGCGGCCGCTCCAGTGCCTCCGGGCAGTACTCGGTGTTCAGCTGGACCTCGGCCTGCACCACGTCCTGAATACTCTTGTCAATCCCCTTGAAGTAGTCGCTGAGGTGTCTGCTCTCAGCCCTGCTGCTCACACCCTCATCGGGCTCCCCTATGTCCACAAGTGTCAGCCCAGGCTGTGTAGGCACGCTCGGGACCGGCCTCAGGTCTCCTCCGTTCTCCGTTAGCAGCCCATGGCTCTTCACAGGGATCTTGATGGACTTCAGAGCATACAAGTCCTGCTCCCGGATGAAGTTGTTGACACGTTTGATATCTGCAACCTACAGAACACACAAAGGACACAGATGTTAGTGCAGGACATCCCAGACTGAAGCAGGAAGTATGCAAGCAGCTGTCAGAAATAAAAGCACGCCTTAGCTGCAAGTGGCTTAGTGCTCTGCAGAGATATCCCAGCTGCTCTGGGGATGCTCCAGGTCCTGCAGGACAGAGACTGGTCCATGTCATCAAACCAGTCTTTAACCTCCTGTCATGCTTCTGTCTCTCTCATGGGCTGTACATTGCTTAATACGTAATGGTTTTCCTTCCTTTAGCTTTCTTTACCATTCTCTTGCTTGCTAATCCAGGTTAAGGCAAGAAGAGTCTTTATAACAGATCCTCAGTTTTCATACCTTAAACAATGCCTGTTTAAGGTGAGGACAACAGTACATGCAGGCAAAACCCTCCCCCTGCTCAGAAAGTGATTTCGGAGTGAACAGAGCCCTGTCTTCAGAACACATCACAGGTCTGAATGCAAGATCACCACTTGGAAGAGAGCTGGCGGGCACCCCTGCCACAAACACAAGCATCCTCTGCTCATGTCCCCAAGCACTGTCCCTTTCCTGCACACCAGCAGCTCACATGGCTCATTCCTCCAACGCTGGTAAAAGCTCCACTGAAGGTACATGTAAAGCAATAATCTCCATGTATTGGTTATCATCTCTAGCATGTGTGTAGTTCCCATCTGTGACTGGTATTCCCACTCAGCTCATGATGCAAACAGCAATAAAAGCAAGAAAGACCAAACCATAAGTACAGCTTAAGTCACAAGGACAGCTGGTATCAAGGACAAGACAAACACGTGCTTCTTTGTTTAATGTTACATAAAGAGAGAACAGCCTCACACAGTGTCCACTCACAACCACCTGGTAAGTACATGAACTTCTCAGCTGCCCTAAATCCCCTGTCAAAGAAAACGAAAAGGGTGTTAATGTGTGCAAGGAGCTCTCCAAAGCAGCCATGGAGATACGAAAGAGCCTTGAGGGAAAAACAGAGGATGCAAACCAGAGAGTAAGGCCTCAAAGCAAAGAGAAAGGTGACACGAAGGGGCTGAACTACCTCTGAGGTACCACAGAAGAGACAGTCTGCACGTCTGAAGAAAGCTGGATCTGTTACAAGTGTAGTAAATGATGTATGAACTGCATCCACTGCACCCTCACAAGTCTGAGGCTACCAGTGAAACTGGGGAACTAAAACCAAGAAAGCACTTCACTTCCTAAGCAAATGTGTGACTGCCACCAGCACTAAAATCATCACAGTTGAGGGCAAAGATGCAGAGGGTGCCAAGAGGAAGGCAGCTCCCTTTTCCCCTCTCCCCTGCAGGGTGGCCCCACCGGTTGGAGGCTGAGCACCAACCACAGGAGAGAGCAGCTGCAGCCCCTCTGCCTGCAGAGCTGCTGCTCCCCATGGATCTCCCCTCCAGCTCATGTGGGAGCTGGGTTATCATGGGTTATCAGGGAACTACACACCAAGCTCATCACCAGCAACCCCTGGAAGGTGGCAAGTCTGCCATGCCAAGGCCAGAAAGCAAGACTGCTGAAAGGGAGAGATGAGATGAACGCCCGAGTCTCACATTTACTCTGCAAAGCCTGAGGAATCTGAAAATGGGAAGTTTAATCTAGGTCCTAATCTGGTGCCCCTGAGGCTGCCTATTCAGACCCTTCACAGCTTGCCCCAGCATAACATCTGGACTTAAACCCTGTAACATTATTTAGTTATGAAATCACAATCTCACCCAAAGCCTCCTAACTAAGGTGGTGCTTCAATTGTTGGTTTAGTTCCAATGAAAACATTATCGGGACAGTAAATATCTCCTGCAGGGTCTGCAATCAAACACTGCCATGTTGTGCTAAGGCTCTGGTAACAGAAAGAGGAGCAGCACTCACACAGAAACAACAAACAAAGCTGAGGGGAGGCATTCAAGGCACTCGCCATTTAGGCTTATTTTCTGTACTTGTTTTTTGGCTGCAGCCAGCTCCTCTTGTCCCAGCTCAGAACAATGCCAAAAGCCAGGCAGGGCTATAAATGGTCAAGAGTAAAAATGAGAACTCTGAAGTGCTTTGCATCTCTGCCAAGTGATCTGTAGCACACACAAAGCTATCTGTGGCACCATCTTAATACCCCAACCCCAAGGAGGCCCTGACAATTCTGAAACCAATGACAAGTTCTCAGTGGTTTCAAGGAGAAGCTCATCCTGGATTTTTAAACACAATCACACGTATTAGTGGCTATAGCTCTTCCTCACTGATGTCCCAAGTAACCTTTCAGGAGCTGCTTAATATAAAACATGAAAACTCATCAGTGCCAGGCTGTAAGCTGACAAATACACCAATCCCCAATAATAAGGATTTCTGCACCGCTTCAATTTACCTGGAACAGGTCACCACTGCTGTTTCTGGAAGGGAGGAGGTAGTAGGGCAGTTCTTCCCCCATGGCAGCAGAACACTGATGACCTGGTCACTCCCCATTAGCTTCACCTTCCCCACCTGATGAGCCGGACAGGTGTAGATCCACCTGTGCATGCCAGGGCTGAAAGGCTCCTGGGGGTCAGAAAGGGGGTATAGGGACAGGGATGGGACTGAGCCCTCCTGAGTTATGGAACACAGGAAATTTTTATGCCATAAATCAGGAGTTGCTCTGAATCTTCCCCCTTCGAGTTCACTGGGCTGCTGTGATTCTGCACCAGTGGCAGTAACAACACAATGGCTACTGCTCAGCGATGAGCAGAGTCACAACTACAAAGTCAACTGCTGCAGCTCTGAGCTCTCAGGCCCTCCTGGTGCCAATCAAGGCCTATTCAAGTCCTACCAGACTTGCTTCTCCACTCACATCAGACAGTCCTGTAGAGTCAAATGGTCAAACATCATTAAGAGTAAAACATCATCAGGACAACTCCTCAGTCTGAGTTTAAACTATTGCTGATCCCCCATGCTAATGCACAATACTCTGCGTTGCACCAGTGAGACATAAGACCAAAACACCATGAATTCAGTAAGGAGATTTCTTTTTGGCATGGCAATGCAACACAAGAGTATTTTGGCTTGTGCCTCTGGGACTGGTGTTCAAAATAGCCAGATGGGCCACCAAGAGGATGTGACTTTTTCATGTACCAGGAACCAGGCTTCACAGATGACCTCAGTTTGTTCATCTATGCACAGGTATTACCACTTGGTTTGTCTCACAAAAACTGCTTGGTCTGGCTCTGACAGTCAAACACTCAACATGCGCATTGGAGACTTGTGGTTTACAAACAAACAAGAGCATCTACAACAAGCCAAAGGCAGATCAACCTGCTGATGTTAACTGCAAAGGTTTAAAGATGTCATTTTGTCCTTACCATGCGCCCAGGTTTGTCACATAATAAATTATACGATTCAGTGCCAAGTATACTCATAACCATGATCACTTTGGTCAGATCAACATAGGAGCACTTTTTTACAGCATATACTAGTTCTACATTAACACAGCTAAAAAAACCCAAGAGTTTTTCCATTGGGAAGGATTACTTTTATTGAGATCTTCCTATAAATGTCAGATTCTATTTCTTCATGACCATTTAAGCTCTCTATTCCAGCTGCTGCCTTCTACGAAATGAGGCTAATAACAGCACCAGCAACAGCCGGGTGATTAACTCCTTAACAACTGTAAAATGCTCTGGTATGAACAGATTTTGTTGTGTATTTCCCCTTGGTGTTTCTAGGTTGAATATGTTCTTCCTTGAAAGCAGATGACTTCTGCTGCCAGAGAACGTTGTGTCCTTTCTCCGCTTTTCCCCCACCCCTTCCATTCGTTTCTTAATGAAGTAGGGAATACTACAACATTTCTTAATTTAAAAATGAAAACCAGCATTTTGGGTACAGGGAGCCCTCAGGTACGTATTTTATGGAGGTTGAGCAGGATTGGACAAGGACTACTAATGCAATAAGGAACCCACCCAGCCCCATCATGAGCTGCCAGGGGCTTTTCAGCTACCGTGATGCAGTTGAGTGTGGAGGTCCCTTTGGCTGCCAACCCGCCTGTGCCCATAAGCACCCATGGTTACCAGTCATTGCATGCAGAGTGATCTTGTCCAGTTTCAAAAAGTCTGAGAGATGGGATTTCATCTTGGCTGTTCAGACCACCATGAGGATATTTAGAGGTTGGCTGGCCATGCAGATATGTTTGCAACATCTAGAAGTCAGGTTTAATTTCTTCATATTTAAATAAAATACAAGGAAGATGAGGTTCCATTTTCATTAAATCAGTTTGGATAAAAGCAGCGAGTAGAAAAGAAAGACCCAGAACAAGAAATGCAGAAATTAGATAACACATCCTCAAACTGCATTACACCATCGAATCCTTACTTCCATGACTTGAAGTTTATACCTGCAGATGCTGCACTAACATCAATTAGCTGTTAGACATTTCAAGTCCTGCACTTCTGCTGCTCCCATTTAGCCATTTCTTTTAGAGGCTGTTTTCATTTCCAGCCAATGAACATGTGATTCAAGATGAGACAGAAGCAGCGTGGGACACATTCAAACATCCCCCTGTGGGGATCACCCCATCAGGATATCTGCATCTGGGCTGGGAGCCACAGAAAGAATAAAACCTCTTCTGTCTGTTGTGCACATCTCTGTTATATTGATCTGACAAAGAGCATCCCTGCTGAAGCACTGGACATGCACACAATGGATGAACAGAGCCTGGCAAAAGCAGACAAACTGCAGCCAGTGATGAGAGTCCAAGAGATGGGGCCAAGAATGCTACATGATGGGAGTTTTGCTCGGAGGTCATCTTGGTGGGTTTCAGTGATGAGTGGCTGGGCATTCCATGGGGTGTGCCAGCTGCAGATCTGCTCAGGTTAGGGGGTACCTAGAGGCTGGGATCCTCCATGATTGGGAAAGATAGTCCTGAGGTTCAGGTTTGCTCTGGAGCTTGCCTGCTCCCCACTGGCCCTGTGAAGGGCTGCTCTTGGGATGGGAAACTCTGCTCAGGACCCCTCAGCAGCAATCCCAGGATGGCCAGGACTTCCTGCAGGCCCTGCCCAGTGTGGGCACTGCAACCCTGGAGCACCCAGTGGTGCCTGGCCAGCTGCCCCCAGCACAGCTTCTCCCCCAGCTCAGCCGGAGCCAGTGCTCCCGGCACCTCCTGCTTGTTGGCCAGCAGGAGGACGGGGATGCCAGCCATGCTGGGGTGGCTCAGGGCATCCTCCAGCGCTGCCACTGCCTCAGGCAGCCGCGCTGTATCTGTGCTGTCAAGCACGAAGATGAGGGTGTTGGTGTCCTCTAGGTAGTCAGGCCAGCTTACCCGCAGGCTGCCTTGTCCGCCGATGTCCCAGAGGGTGAAGGATACACCACAGGGTGTCTGCAGAGACTCCACGTTGAAGCCAACCGTTGGGCAGGTCTCCACAGCTTGGCCGCTCTTGAGTTTGTACAGAAGGGTGGATTTGCCAGCCAAGTCAAGACCCAGCATGACAACTCGAGCATCTCTTTTGTGCCGGTCTTTGGAGATCAGCTTCCCCATGAAGATGCTGCCGCAACTGTGGCACAAAAATTTCAGCCAAAAGAAGCAAGCAAGTGTATTTCCTTGATAATGTCAGTTAATAAGAGAGTGTTCGGTCCTGCCTCTCTGAGAGAGCACTTAGGTTTGCTGAAGAAAGACACAGGCAGCTTGCTTTTGCTTGTCTTTGTAGCTAAAATGAGGTGAGAGCTATTGTTTATGAGGTGTGGAACAGAGCCAGGGAGCGCCGTTTGAAGCAATTTTTATACCTCAACTCTGCTGCTGCTCACTTCCATTTTCATTCATGCCCTGATCAGTGCAAAAGAGAGCTAGCACTCTGCAGGAAGAGGTGGAGAGATGCTGGAGCAAGCTTCCTCTTCACCACGTCCAGAAATAAATCAGCTTTTGTTCATTGGCTTCTCAAGAGGAAATCCACTCCCGGCAGGACAGGACAAGGAGGAACCCAGGTTTCAAACCAGTGTTACTCTGGGAATTTGCTGAATCACAGCTTAAGGGTGTGGATTTAAACATGAACAATAAGAGAACTGACCATTTTTCTGCCAGTCTCGTGTTAAAAAGTACAACATCAGCCTCTGCAGCATCAGCTTTTGCTACCTGTTGTGCAGAGAGAAATGACAGCAATTTAAAAAATGCACGCAAGCATGTTTTTTAATGTCTAATTGAAATACAACCAGTAGAAACGCCTTCCCGGAGGTGAAAATCTGCAAGGCATTTACTATGTTTTAACTTGTGTAAGTGAAGCCACGTCAGTCAGTTGGTGGGGGGGTAAAAGAATTCTTTAAAAGAAGGAAAAAATGTTTTAACAAGGCAGCACACCTGAACTTTACACGCCAGAAGCAAAAATTTGCTGCTGAAACAGCTCCCAGGGTCACTTCTGCAAGAGCAGCACCAGGCAGAGCCCTAGCAAAGCTGGCATTTACTTTCTTTATTGGCTGGAGTTTGTTCCTAAAAGGCTGCTCGGAGCCATGCAGAACTGAAAGCAGCTGCAGATCTCATGTCATGGCGTTAACACAGAGCTGTTCTCCAGCAACCTTTGAAAGGACCTCAAGTTAGAATGGATTCGGTTGAAAGGGAACTTAAGGCTCATGTAGTTCGAACCCCTCTGCCACAGGCAGAGACACTTCCACTACACCAGGTAGCTCAAAGCCCCATCCAACATGGCCTTGTGATCATTGGCAAACTTCATCAGGGTTGGTTTGATCCCGTCACCCACATCACTTATGTTACCATTGTCAGGCTTTTGGTTAGATGAAAAGCTAATACTTATTTACAGCAGTTGACGCAAAGTAAGATAACAGCATAAATGCACCACCACGCATGTGATACATCATGCACTGTTTGTGTGTGATCTTTTCTAAAACAAGTCTATAAGTGCAAAAAGGGCAGGAGACTCTAAATGGGAGTGAAAAAAGACAGCTGCAGTGTGTAGCACATCCTAGCCCTTCAGAGGACTCCTTGTATATTCTGAAGTGTGTGCTTCTGCTCAAGGGTTCCCCTACTTGTCCGTGTTCTTCATTTTTTACAATAAGTTACATTGGTGTCTGGCTCCTTAATTTGCTTGTTCTCCATTTTGGGAAAACCTGCCTGCCCATACTGCATTGTACTAAAAGGTCAACACAGTTGGTATTTTTTACGTACCAATAGGTCAAGTGAATTGTCTCTTGGTCTTTTGCCTTTGCTACTTCTCATCTTCTCTGAGGCTTGATAGGTGGCCATGTAACCAGTGTTACACCTGACCTGACATTCTTAGCACTGTAATTTCTTTTAAGCAAACTAAAACATAGATACAGGAAGCAAGGTTGGAGATTCTACCATCTGATGAATAATTATTTGAAATACGATGTGATGGAGTCTTTATTGCATTGCTCTCTAACAGGCTACAGAAGCAGTCTACTTCTATAAAAAAAGATATAAAATAAAAATGAGAAATAAAGACAGAATAAAGATTGCAACCAGGGCACAGTTTTACTGAAATTTGCTTTTGGGTTTTCTATGGCACGGAATAGAGAAATTCATGGGAAAATAGAGGCAACTCTACAGTCTTTGGGATTTTTCACACTCATACTCCATGTGTTCAACTGCAGCCTGTTTTCTTTCTTCCTGCCAATTATCCCAAATATCGGGTGCAAATTGTGCCTACAGACTCTGCTCCACCCACAGCTATGTTATAAAAGTGTAGTACTTCCAGTAAACAATACATAGGAGCAATTACAAGTCTGTTTAAGAAAGAATGAAATAAAAGAAAGTAAAAGCAGCCAAGATGAGCTCTGAGTGAGTCTCTTGCTGGAGCAGAAAGACCATATGCTAAATAATTCAGAAACTGTGTTCAGAGACGAGGACAGACCCTGCCCTAGCTATGTCTTACATGGGTGGAACTAATGTTCTTGCCTCGTGTTTCATGTCTCTGAATTTACAGGAGCAGCACCAGTGGTTGCTAACATTCAGTTTCATAGAATTACAGTCAATTTATCTGTTTGCTGTTTGTTAGGCGTGCATCTCCCTGTATCCTAGATATTCATCACTAAGAGCAATAACCAGGACTAGTACTGAAACCCCTCCTCCCCATGCCCTAATTATTCCAGTAACTGGAATTTTGTCCTGATCACTATATTCACTGTCAAAGCACTTTGCCCTCACACCAGAGGCACAGACAGGAGAAAGGAAGAGACTTTAAACTGCAAGAAGTTTCTACTGCATATAAAGACATTTTTTATTATGAAGATGGTGAGGCACTGGCACAGGTTGCCCAAAGAAGCTGTGGCTGCCCCATCCCTGGCAGTGTTCAAGGCCAGGTTGGATGGGGCTTTGAGCAACCTGATTTAGTGGGAGGTGTCCCTGCCCACCGCAAGGAGGTTGGAACTATGCTCAATATTGCATACATGCTGTTTTCACATTAGAAACTAGTTAAGATACAGCTCTATCTTGAAATGCCTTAATTACAATTCTACCATTATTCTTAATGTTTCTAGTTGAAAAGCAAAATAAGAGCAAAAACTGGGTACATCTACAAAAGTGTCAGTGTTATATGTGCCAAAACGATCCTCTCACGTACCTTAGTATTTGCTCCTCCACCTGTTCAATGTAAAAGCTATGAACCAGCAACTGTTTTTTTCATTTTCTTTTACTATTCTTTCAGTTGCAATCAAGAGGAACACCCACAGGGACTACTGAATGGTGCTTAACCATACTGCCTACCTGCACTATGTATAATACAGGTAATATCTATTACTTCTATGGGAAGTAAAAATTATAGCTTGGAGGCACACTGACAAAGCTCCCCTCTCCAGATTAGACTGGAGGAAACTGCAATATGCAAATCCAGCTCTCCTTAAGGGGCCTTCCTTCATTCCAGTTCCACAGGAAAAAAAGATGGGATTAAAATGACAGTGATGTAAGCATGGACCTGAAAATGCCCATCCTACAACTTGCTAAGTTCCAAAACAACAGTGGATTCTCACAGCGCTCCTCAGATTCAGAGGTTCTGGATGCAAGGTCTTGTTTTATCATTTGGTTTTAGTTTTAATCTTAGCTTACATGTTCAGGACATTTTTATAACAATAAAGTGTTTGAAAAGATATTAGAAATTATCAACAAGAATGAAAGCTACAAACTGATCTTTACTACGTGGTGAAATGGATGAAAGCAAAAAAAACCTGCGAAAATCCAGAGACTGTGTTTTATCTGGCTGGCCACAGAGTGTCAATGTTATCCCACACATTTCTCAATTGAGTGGAATCAGCTCCTGCCAAACGGCAGATGTCAGAGTTCCTGTTTTGATTAAAGGAGAACTTAAAGCCCTGAGGCCTTTGGCACCGTTTTGCAGCAGTATCACTTTGAAAGAGGTTTTGCTGAATAACAGCTGTTTGTGTAGCTTGTGTACCTATTCTTACACATCCACAGAAAGTTGATGGTGAGGACTGCAGAACAGAATTGGAATTAAGATGCCAGCTCCATGCAGGTGACATTCAGCTCCAGATAGTTTATATATCAGATTTAGCTGGCACTGTACCCTAGGGCTCTGCAGTTTGAGTGAAAACAGTTAATCAACTGGTGGAAAAAATAATGGTAATGAGGAGAGAAACACTTTGAATAATGTTATTATTCCAATATCCTTTAACGGGTCACTGACAGTTGCCATCATGACTTCTCATTGTGGTCACTTATAGAGCTGCAGATACAGAACAGAGCTTTTAATCTACAACTGACAAGATTACAAATCCTCCTAAACTTGGATTTATCTATGATTACACATACCTTTGTGATATCCAGTTTGGACAATGGATAGTTAGGAATGAAACTACTGATTTAAGTTGCATTAAGGTTTGGGATGTAATTCCATGCTCTGCTATTGTCCATTTTCAATCTCCAATGTTCCCAGTTTGGTCACTTGAGAAAAGCACATAAAAGTCACCTGCTACTTTTACCAAGGGAGATGTTAGCTGAGACTATCAATGTAAGAGAGAGGGGACGGTCAGCGTCTGAGCTGACCCACCAAAGCCAGCAAGAGTTACACACATTGTCTGTACACTGTCTTTAGCAATATTTCCTTTTATTCCACAAGACTTGCCTCTGAATACCATGGTTTTGTCTAGTTGGCGTATTTAATGCTTTCATAACACTTCCAGTTTGTCATAACTTTTCCAAGACGGATATAAGGTTTCATATCCCTTTCCTTCAAGAAAAAATGGTTGGGGGATGGTTGTTATTATTGGCTTTTACAAAAAGCCAAACTGAAAGAAAAAGAACTGAAACTAGTTATTTGAGAAATTATAAAATTACTTCTGCTCCATACAGAGCAATTTTTTTAGCTGTTTCAGCCAATTGTAAAGTTCAGGCATGGTATAAACTGCCATCAACTACTGTTTAAGGACCTACTGCACACAGTAAAAACTGATTAGTGATAACTAATAGCAAGAAACTTAAACCACATGAATAAAAAAAAACCTGACTGGGGGTTTGTGTTCCAGTACTTGCTAGAACAACCAGGTTTCTTGTGTATCGTAACTAAGCAGGTCTATTCTACAGGTACTAAATAAGATCAAAGTTCTGTTTACACAGCTCCACCTTCACACCATTCCCTAGCACTGTCAGGAAAGGCAGTTATTCTTGATCCATGATTCCTCTGTGGAGCTACAAACACAAGCTTAAAATAAGCATTGTGTATGTTCCCATTCTGGCTCTTTGAGGGCTTCCTGTGGAGGCTCCGATGACACTTTTCAACATATCTCCCTATTTATGCCTTCTCTCTCTGTTGCTCCAGAATTTGCACAGCCAATTCAGCACTGCCTTGCTGATGCCAGCTAAGGTCACTCAAGAGCGCAGCAAGCAGGAACTTAGCAGGGAACATCTCTTTTTGCCCCAGACCTACTGCTGTGCTTTCCTCACTTCATATTCCAGGGCAGAATTTCTTCAGCATCACTGACTCCCTCTCAGAGGGATCCATCCACACTTGATTCCTGGGTAGTAAATTTGATTTTTCTTTTCCCTTTTTTAAATCATGATTTCTTCTTTGAACAGCTTCCTCCTAGTCTGACCAGCCCTAAACTGATACTTCCAGTGGACTCTGCCCTACTGCTTCAGACCGACAAGTTTCCCTCTTGCTGCAAACCCCAGCTGCCTCCTGACCCTGTGCACAGACAGGAAAATAAGGAAATCTTGAGAAAAGCTGAAAGCATTTCCTGGTAACAACTTTGTGTAGCAAAAACGCTCTCTTGGGAGGGCCAGTCTCCAACCTTCCCTTTCCTGGATCCTCCCCCAGCGCTGTCTCCTACTTGATCCACAGGTGTGAACACAGAACTGTAAAGAGACAAAATTATAGAATCATAGAACAGTTAGGGTTGGAAAGAACCTTAAGATCATCAAGTTCCAACCCCTCTGCCATGGGCAGGGGCACCTTCCAGAAGACCAGGTTGCTCCAAGCCCCGTCCAATCTAGCCTTGAACACTGCCAGGGATGGGGCATCCACAGCTTCTCTGGGCAAACAGTGCCAGTGTCTCACCACTCTCACTGTAAATAACTTCTTCCTTACATCTAACCTGAATCTCCCTTGTTTAAGCTTTAACCCATTACCCCTTGTATTATGTCAATGCTAAGTTGTAACAGGCACTTACATACTGGCTAAGTACCTTTGACTGGAGACAAGCCTTTAAGTGCCTGTGTTAGAAGGCAATTAACACGGTCTATAGGATGCACCTGGTTTCAGACACTACAGACCTGCAGCAGAACCAGCACATACCCCACCACAGCCCTGCTCGGCTGTGTCCACGGAAGGAGGCCTGGG
>JAVHNF010020505.1:26175-41941 GCA_034783455.1 Micropsitta finschii | reverse complement strand
CTAGCCTTTGTTGTGCGGATTGCAGAGTAAGAAGCTTGTGTTGCTCCTTACCTTTATTACTGCTCGGCTGTGTCCACGGAAGGAGGCCTGGGCCGCTTGCCCATCTCCTTCTCTCCTCGCCCTCACGCCAGTGAAGATGTGGAGGCAGAGAGGTGCCACTCGGCCTTGACACCGAAGGGAGCGGTGGCCGTTCCCGCCGGCCTGCCTGCCCCTGCCGCGGACACAGCTACCGACAGCAAAGACAAGCTCTCGGGCCGGCCTGAGCGCCCTCAGCGCGATGGCTGGGAAGGGGGGACGGCAGCCGGATCAGGTGCCACAGCAGAGGTACCGTGAGTGCGAGACCGCGCCACCCTCAGACCCGCGGGGCTTAAGCGGAGACGTCACGTGGCCGAGCATAGCAAGCCCAATAGGCTGTGAGAGGAGGGAGGAACTACCCATCGCCGGACACGTGACGGCGCGCGCGAACGGTCAAGCGGGAGGGGTCCCTCCCGAGGCTTGCATCACGTGACACGCCCCGCACCCGCCCTCGGCCCTCGGCCCCCGCCCGGCCCGCTGCTGTCACGTGTGCGGTGCCGGCGCGCGCGCTGTGCACCCAGTCGTACTCGCTTTGCTCGCGGTGGGGCTTGCGCTTAACGGCCGGTAACGGCCCCAACGGCCCTAACGGTCCGAACTGCCGGTAACGCAGCGGCTCTGGCGGGGGTGCCTCAGAGGCAGCGGGAGCGGCCGCGGGGAGCCCTTCGGGGGATGCCGCAGGGGCCGGGTGAGAGCGCTGGGCGCGGTAGCTCCCGCTAGGGCGCTGTGAGGGCCGCGGCTGGGCGGGCGCAGTGGGGAGCGGGTAGGGTGCGTCCCCGGTGAGGGGCGGCAGGGCCCGTGGTACCCGTCTGGAGGAGGAAAGGGTCCCTCTTACGTTAACAGGGCTTGGTTGGGGGTCATCATGCGAGTGACTTGGCGAAGCTTTCCTTCGGTCCGCCTGCGACTTCTCCCACACAGCTCTCTGAAAGGCTCTCTTCCTGCTTGGCGTAGCTCACAATATCTGCTCACAGTATGTTTTATTTTGGCATTTTTTCGGTTTCGTGGTGTTTCAGTTCATCCTTCCGTTTGTTGTCTGCTTCCTGAAGGCTCAACATCTTTCCCCCCTCGCTGGGCTAGCGAAGAAACACGAATAATTAATATTTCTTCAATTATTAATACAGTTCTTCGAAATTTAATATTGAATTAATATGTACTTTATAAAAGGCTTATTCAGAGTTCTGATGTACAGAGTTTAGCTGACCTCTTTTGGAAAGCATGTCATCTACTGATGAAAGGTAAAATCGAGTTGTTTAAACTAGGGGTGGGCTTCTGAGAAAAAATAAATGGAAACGTGTTTGAAACACAAAGTTTTTTAGGAAAAACAGCGTTTGGAAGATGCAGTAGTTCTTTAGAGCCTTAATGTGAATGTTTTCCTTTGAATGCTCTCTCTATGCATTGGATTGGAATATAGGTATTGCTTTAGAAGATATCTTGTCCTGAGTCAGTAGTTCAGTAAGTTGAAGTAATGGCTCAGCTTAAAAAAAAAAAAAAAAAAAAAGAAGGCATATTGTGATTGTAACTACAGTTTTGTTATGGTGTGTGGATGGTTGTTATCCTACTAAGGGTTTTTTCCTATGGCTAGAACAGTCTTACGTTTAGTAGTATTTATTCGCATGGTGTTTTTTACTTACTTGTGTCTCTTTCAGCTGGTTACTCAAAGCAAACAGATCTGCTTGTCAGATCAGAAGGTTTTTCTTTCCCTTTCTTGCTCATAAAAGACATCCAAAAATAAATCATGCAGAGGTTTGAACACACAGATTTTGTCATAGAATTCTTGCGTTATGTAAGGTCTAAGGAAAGTAAGTTGAGGCATGTGATTTCAGGGTGTGCAATATCCTTGTGCTGGAAGGGAGAAAACCTCAATAACAGGACTTGGTTCACACATCTGATTAATGTCAGTAGTATGTATTGTTTCCAAGTGCTTTCTCAATACTGAAATATGAGATTAAAACCCCAGACATAAACTGGAGAAAACATGGAGAAGATTAGTGTTACATCTAGGATTTTACTCTTTCTTGGTTGATGTGTACTTAAAAAGGTCAAGTGTTCCAGTCCTTTTGTGTTGATCTAAAGCCAGATATCCCAGTTTTTGTGTTCTCACTTCTGTTTATAATTCCTGTAGACAATTAGGAGAAATGAAGGCCTGACCCTGCAGTTTCTTTTTGTGCTGGAGAGAATCTGCCCAGCCAGAATAAACTGCAGCGCTGGAGGGGCTGAGAAGAGAGTGAGGCAAACAAGCATGCAGTTGTGTTCAAATAGTCTTTACAAATTAGGGGGTAATCTTTGAGGAGTTAACTATAGGGTTTTTTTTGTTGCAATGACAATGGTACTGTTTTCCTGCTAGGATATTGTGGTAGGCTATTGTTCTTTTCAGTATGGATTTGTTTAGCTGAATATAAACTCTATAAATCTTTATGTAAAATCATTTAACAAAACATTTTGTAAATACTGGTGAGTTTTCTAGTTTTGTTTTGTGGTTGTTTTTATTCTTTAAGGCAGGGATGCATGTTTGCCTGAATGTAGCATTGAGAATCAGCCTGCACACCTTTTCTTTAAAAGGCAAACTAGTGAGAAGTTGAATGCCTAGGAAGCAATTTAATGCCAAATTTTTGAAGGGCTTATGTGTCTGAAACCATGTGGGTTTTAAATCTTGAGCAGATCTAGATTTTTTCTTTCCTTAATCTTGTTGGCTGCTCTGAGTTCAATTTCTTTTTATCCCAGTTTACGGCCAGTTCAGTTTCCTTTTCAACAAGTCATCCTTTCTTGCTTATTTTTAGCCTCACTGAAATTCAAACAATCATCTTTGTTTCTGTTCGTGTTTGTATACCGAAATTGCTGGATAATTTCAAAGATGTCAAAGTAGTTAGGATTGCTGATGTAAGTGCCCTCTGCTGGTTAGCTCTGCAGTAGAAGTAAAGGTATATGGTGTATAGCTGTTTATCACTGGGTCATGCAGGAGAAGTGAAAATACAGTTAAAAGCAGTGACATACAGTATATCTGAAAGTAGCTATCTACCAGAGCACCAAATTTAAACTTATGAGTTTTATGCCCGTAAGGCTTTCAACTGCAGTTAACTTAAAATCTAGATGTTGATGTGTGACAGGTACGCCTTAGAGCTGCTGCTGCCGTGTTGTATACGGAATCTAAACAATAGCTTGAGAGTTAATGCATTGAAACAGCTATTTGCTGACAGATTGAAATAACCATTACTTTGGACTACATCTAGTGCATTTACTACTACATTTGCAGATACAAACTTTCAGTTAGGGTGCAGACCTAGCATAATATGTAATATGGCAGGGTCCAGGCCTCTATGTGATTATCAGAAGTAAATAATAACCTTAGCTCTCTTACTGATGCAGTACAGGAATGGTGAGTGAAGTACACTGTGTTTCTTTGTGCCACTGCTTGCAATGACCTGACCAAAGTCTTCTAGATCAGCCCTTCATAGCAAGGATTTGCCCAAAAGAAACTGCACACACCTTTCCCCTTGTATGCAGACAAATGTTGTGCAAGGATGAAGATTGGTGTGAGAGGTTAATCACCATATTGCAGAGTGTCTGCCCTTTTGGAAAGTGTGCGGTATTTCTTAGAGGATGCTACAGTTAATTAGAGTTTTGTTTTGGTGGTGCTTATGCCTAGGTTGGGCACTTATTTTCTGTGGAAAATGGAGAATAAGTAGTTAAAGCAGCTTTCCATGCACACTTAAAGCTCAGGAACAGCAAGTCCGTGTGTAAGTCCCAGAACTTTCAGGTTTATATGTAATTTCACTCGTGTAGATATAAGCAGGAACAAAAGTAGCTGCTGTTGCTAGTGTAAAAATGTTGCAACTGAATGGTACTCCAGCAAATGGCAGCATCTAAGGGCAACATTTAGTAGTTGTAGAGGAAGGGAAAAGGGTCTGTATTTAGGAGAAACAGTGCATATTATATAAAAGGCAAGAGATGTCTTCCGTTTGTTTAAAGATTTTTGTGCTAAACTTGGAGAGATTTTAGGATTGAGATCTGTTAAAGAAACTAACTTGGCAGTGGCAGATGAGTTGCCATTAAAAGCCTTTTAAGGAAAACCTTTGAAATAACTTTGTAGAATTGTAGTAATAGTTGAAATTGGAAATATACAGCACTGTTTTAGATAAAGCAGTGTTACATAAGTCAGAATTTGTAAGGTGGTTCATCTGTGGATGGAGTTCATTGCTCATGTCTTCAATCTGGATATTGTTGTGTGCTTGAAAGCTTTTCTTTTATCTACGGGTATTAATTTGTCTGATAAGATACCCAGTTGAGCTTTGAGGCATAAAAAATGCAGTGTGATTTGCACAGGTTTGAGAAGTGCTTGGAAATGTTTTGTTGAAGAGGAGCGATTAACTGAGTCATACAATAGTGGAAAATAAGCCAAGCAGATTAAAGACCTAGTGCAGAGATCAGAAAGGGGAGCACATTTTAAACTGGTTACATTAAGGGTAGGATATATTCTCAGGATGCTTTAGAAGTTGTTAATTTACTAGGACATTCTCCATCAAAATAAGATTTTTGTCTTCATATCTTAGATTGACAGGACATGTTGAAAAGAACTTCTGTGAAGAAAATAGTTTTTTGTAATGTCCAGTTTATGACAATCTTGTGCATTGCCAATTGTACATTACACAAGGCAAAATAGGGAAAATCAGAAGGAACAACTACTTGGTCTGCAAATGAGCAAGTCAGTGATGTCTCCTTTTAACTGATCGATAGCGTAATGTTAAGAGATTTGCCAAAGCAAGGTAACAAATCTTGGCACCTGATGGCCTGAGTTTGTAACGTGACTAGAAATTAAGAAGGCTTAAGTGCATTCAGATCTGTTTAGCTGCATAGAATGTGCTGTGGTCTCCGTATCACATAGACTTTTAAAAGCTGTTCTACAAATATAAGTAGTATGAATGTGCCATCTGGAGACTTCAGGTGTTTGCAAGACCTGCTTCAAATATGAAAGGTAGAGCGAAATCGGGCTCTTAGTGAGAGAAGTGCCTGTAGAGTAGAGCTGGGTTTGTTGGAGCAAGGTTACAAAATCTGATCAGGAGACAAGTCTGGGTTTTGTTTGTGTTGGTTTCTTTCTGCATACAAATTTCCAGTGCGACCCCAGTGTTTCTCAAACTTCTTAAAAATATAACAAGCCCTCTCCTTCCACTAAACATCTGCACTGAAAGACCTGTATTTTGGGATTGACTGTTTTGAATAGCTTTCTGAAGCCGTGTCTTGGTTGTCAGCACAGTTTTGAAAATTATCAGAACCAAATGATTTATCTTTTTAATATTTTTTTTATGATTTACTGTGATTTGTTTCATGTCACTGACATTCTGTGGCATTCTCTATCTAGTGCTTTTAAGATCTCACAAAACTTGCTGATACTTCTGAGCATGGATCATGCTTATTGGCATGTTGCAGTTGGCATGCTTGTTGGCAGTGGCAGAATCCCTTCAGGGTATGAGCAGTGTTACAGTTTTTATGTGCAGGATTGAAGACCTAGATAAGCTCTGTGTGTTTGTGTTGACTGTCGGCATTGTTCTTGACCTGGTGCAATTGTCCTAGGGATACTGGGAAGATGGAGCATTATGCAAGGATGGATTGTATAGTCTGTGTTCATTCACAGATAATGTCTATATCCAGTTCATGTTTCCAGCTTTTAATGTTGTCAGCTTGTTTTTAACAGATTGACAATTTTACTTGATCACTTGTCTCTGATTTGTTTCACTGCTTAATTGTCCAAACCTGTGAGTTTATCTCATGCTTTTATGCTCTCACAAATAGTTTTTGATCATAATAAAGAGATTTTGATTGTGCAAGAGATGGCAGATTTGTGTCATGTGCTCAACAGCTGCTTTATTTTTATTTGCAGATTTGACATATACATCAACAGCTTGCTTATATGGCAACTTATAAGTTGTAAGATTACAGAAAAAGTGAGTGAAAATTTTATAAATAGGAATCCCAGCTGAAATGCACTCTGAAAATTCCCTCAGAAGTCCCCGCTGCCACTGGGGGTGTCACAAAGTTCGAATGTTTGCTCGTAGAACAGATGTTCAGTTGTACCAAATACAATTTACTTACTGTAAAGGCTTGTTCTTCCAGTGTCCTACCAGTGACTTGCTATTTGTCCACCTTCATATCTATACGATTACATATTTCTTGCAGAACAGAATGTTACACTTTCAAAGCTGCAACACATGTTTTCTCCCATTTAAAGGAAGTTATCTCATTGCCTGCTGATTGAAGCACAGAATACACTTTCTAATAAGTTTCTGGTTTTATTACAGCAATGTCGTCTTACTTGTAGAAACATTATGACACACAGCAGCATCATGGTGGATGTTAGCAAGTGGCCAATATTTACTTTACTGTCACCTCAAGAAATAGCATCTATTCGGAAAGCGTGTGTATTTGGTACATCAGCCAATGAAGCTATATACGTAACGCACAATGATGAGGTAAGGCTGTAATAAAATGGAAATATACCCTACAATTAGTTGTTTTCAGAGTCCACCGAATACTTATAAATTAATAGCTTATCAAAAGCATTGTGTGAAACTTGTGTATTTCAAAATATGTTGGATGTAACTTTTAATTTCTTTTTTAGTCCTGTATGGGGACAATGTAGATGGAGTGTTTAGAAAACTTGCAAATGGCAAAGGCCAGGATGGATTACGTGCACTTTTGAAGACAGTCAGAATTCAAAAGAAGTTGTTGTAGCTTGAAATTAAGTGCAAGCGCTCCAGGTATGAAGATATGTAATTAGGTGATGGCTTGCTAAATAACAGTACAGCAGAAAATTATCTGTGGATTTTAATGATTCTGAAACAATGCAAGTTAGCAGTGTGCTGCTGAAAGACAACAAGCCAGATGTTCTGGGGTGTATTAATGGGAAGGTTTCTTGTAAGACTGAGTAGGGTAGGACTTTATTTTTTTTTCCCTAAGTCCTGTCAAAGCTGCCTGAAGGATGAGCCTCTCACAGTACAACTGTGGCTGCTCTTTGCAAAGTGCTTTTAAAAGAAGGGGCTGTCTTCCACTTTTACAGTTTAATACTTCTTACAGTAAAGTTCCCACAAATGAGAGGCCTTCATGGATGTGAATAATTTAAACTCATTAACTTCCAAAGTGTCCCCGTGCTGACTCTTGAGCTTGTTAACTTCCATGAGTGAAGTCTCTAGCCCTCGAGAGTCCATAGTTTCATGAAGACCTGGATATTGCCACATCTGTCCATACCTGAGTATAAATCACTTGAAATCAGTATTCCTCTGTTTTTTTTCAGGTATTTGTTTTTGGACTGAATTGCAGTAATTGTTTGGGAACTGGAGATAATCAGAGCACAATAGTACCAAAGAAATTAGAAGCCTTATGTGGAAAGAAGATTTCCAGTCTCAGTTATGGAAGTGGACCCCATGTTGTACTTTGCACTGAAGGTAGAAAATTAACATTTAGTACTGAAACATTAGTTATAGATTTTAAGTTCCACTTGCATTTAACAAGAGTGGATTAACGTGTAATTGTCTTAAGTTGTTAATTGGGTAATGCACACTAAGGGTTTCTTACTGTTCTTAAGTGGAACTAAATGTACTCACTAATAGGTAAAGCAAGTTTCCATTTCCATTATGTTGCAACTATAAAGTTTTATCATTTATGACATACTTAGTCACTTCTATGTGTTTCCACAATAAACCTAGAGGTTTATTTTGTGATATATGTATATAAAATAGTTGCATATGAAGTATATAATTTTTTTTAGTATACAGATGATTTTTGCAATAGTTTTACGCTTTGTTAATACCCTTTCACTTTCTTGTTGATGTTTTTAATTTCTTAGAATTCTGTCTATCTTAATTTCCTTGGAATTTTTGGTGGTTTTTATCACAAAGTTCAATATTTTTGCAGATGGTGAAGTATATGCTTGGGGACATAATGGTTACAGCCAACTCGGGAATGGCACAACTAATCAGGGCATTACTCCTGTTCAAGTTTGCACAAATCTGTTAGTAAAGAAAGTGGTGGAAGTAGCTTGTGGCTCTCATCATTCCATGGCGCTGTCATTTGATGGGGATGTAAGTTGAAACCTGTTCAAATCTCTTAATCTCCTCGATGTGAGTAGTGCAAGGGACCTTGCAGTCTGACATTTCTCTTTCTCTGTAGTGTAGTTACAACATAACCTTTTTTTCTGCTGTCTTAAACTAGGGTGTCCTTCTCTTCAGAGGAGCTTTGAAAACAGCTCAAAGAAACACCCAGTCGCAAACCCCAACAAAAAAACCCTGTCCAACTACAAAAAAAAAAAAAAAATGGAATAAAAGCTTAATAAACTATTGTGTCTTGTATTTGTGGTATGTCTTACAGGGACAAGACCAGAAAGCTGTGTCACAGGTGAAATAATGGTTTGTAAAGTGCAAAGTGTAACACTGGTTTACTTGCAGTTCTGTTATTTAAGAGGTATTTTTGTGGTGTTTGCATTCACTGCTTACTGTTTAGTCTGTTTCTTGTAGTCTTCATGATTTCCACACTCTTACTGTGCAAGAATGTTGTTCTACACACCTCTGAATACCTTTGTGTGTAGCTAATGAAAGAGCACTTGGTTTATAACCAAGTCTGCTTTATTCTATTTGTTTACATGACTTAAGGCTACATGTCCTGGGGAACACATACAATTAGTTTCCAGTTAGTCAGATTTGAGCAATTTGTGCGTATCTGATTTGAGTTGCATGCTACTGCACGGAGGAAGCCTCATTTCAGCTCTGCTTTAACAAAAGAAGAGTTCTAATTTTAAATTCTTCCTAAAAATGAAAATGTAAGCTACAGTTTTTTTTCTTCCTGGTAATCTGAGCATGCCTCTGTTATGGTTCAGTGGAGTCATAATGTAACAATAATACAAAGTGGCAAATCAGTATTTGAGGGTAGGAAAGGCGCATTGGCTTAATTTAAGTGTTATATTTGGAAGGAGAGCCTGTTCTTAGGGAAGATCTTCACGCCATCATGTTTGACTTTGTTAAACCATAAAATCTGGTGTGTATGCAGGAGGGAGAGGGTGTTCATGCATTAGTTTAACTAGTGGTGCCAGCTACTGTAAGGTAGCTGCCTGCGATGGCCATGCTGTCTCTTGTGATAAATGTCACATGCTTGAAATGTCAGTGGAAGCAAGGAAATTTCTTTGTATTTACCATGGGGCTGGGATTTACATCTTGCTTGCCATTGTGCCTAGTTAATGTGCTATAAAACTGTCCTTAACTTGCCTTGCAGTAATTTAGTCTATTTGTGCTCTGAGGTTTAATCTCTACCAGAATTGATTATACTGAAAGCAGTGAAATATGTTAAGTAGAGTTTTATTTATAGAAAGATTTGGCTGCAGAAGCCTTTGTGACTTGGTACATCTGGAGGGTCATTGAAGTTGTAAGTATTCATGGATATACTTGGCATAATGTGCTGTGTTTGGCTGGGATGGAATTAATTTTCTTATTATAGAATCATAGAATGGTTAGGGTTGGAAAGGACCTTAGGATAATTTAGTTCGAACTCCTCTGCCATGGGCAGGGATACCTCACCCTAGACTGTTTCACCCAAGGCTCTGTTCAGCCTGGGCTTGAACACTGCCAAGGATGGAGCATTTACCTCTTCTTTGGGCAACCTGTTCCAGTGTCTCACCACCCTCATAGTGAAGAATTTCTTCTTAATATCTAATCCAAATATGTCAGTTTAAAGCCATTCCCCTTTGTCCTGTCACTACCTGCCCTTGTATAACAAGTCCCTCTCCAGATTTCTTGTAGGCCCCTTTTAGATACTGGAAGCTGCTCTAAGGTTTCCCCAAGCCTTCTTTTCTCCAGGCTGAGAAGGATGAACAAGTCCAACTCTCTCATCCTGTCTTCATACGAAAGGTGCTCCAGCCCTCTGATCATCTTCTTGGCCTTCCTCTGGACTTGCTCTAACTTATCCATATCCTTCTTATACAGGGTTGTTTCTAGTTCCCAGAAGTCAGCTACTCTAGAGGTTGTACACTGTGGTTTTGAAGAAAATTAGACAGATTAGAACTCTAACAGATTCATATGGTTTCTTTACTATTGCTTTTGTACTAATGCAGGATAAGAAAGCTCTAAGAAATGCAGAACTGTTAAGAATAGTGTTTGTTTGCCCATCTAGGGAGTGACAGCACCAAAACCGTTTATGACTATGTCTTTGAGGGCACACATAATTCAGGTTTCTGCTTTCGTAAACAGCACTGTGCTATAGGCAATGCTTCTGCAATGTAACACAACATATGAGAGACTGGTGCAAAAGGCCACAACATCAGTGGCAGATCTTGGAGCAGAAATCTAAGAGTTCAAAATGCTTTTTATCCAATTAAGCACAGAATTATATGATAAAATATAGATTTATTTTATTCTTTTTAACGGAGAAAGTTGCAAGAGGAAAGAGGCATGTACAGAAGAGGGAATGGAGAGATAGTGAAGTCAACACTAACTGCTATCACATGCACACAGGAGCAGCAGGAAACACAGAAGACACTTAATGTCAACTGCTGTGGAAAAAGAAAAGTACAGCCACTCTCAAAGAGGAGGATGTACAGCTATACTTGGCAACTGCTATGAGAATTGCTAATATGTGTAACTGGCTGAGACAAGAATGAACCATTTTGTTGGCACCTTTTCTGTCAGGGAAGGCAATTGAAGCCAATATAAAATGGATTAAGGGGACTTAAATTAAAAAAAAATCCACAACACAACAACAATCCAACAACCACCACAAAACCCACAACAACCCACAAGCTTTAAAACAAAACAAAACAAAATAAAACAAAACAAAACCCAAAACATGCAGAAAAAATAATTCAGAGCTATGTTAATTGAAATTTCTCATTTGAAGATGGGTATCTCAGTAGAAGAAAACTAATGGACAAAGATTCTGGACTGTGAGCCCAGCAGACAGGAAAGCCAGGGGAGTGCTGTCAGACAGGATACCTTTATCTCTGCTGTTACTTCTTCATTCTGGGGAAGGAGTTAACTGCTTTGCCAGCATTTCATCAAAACCAGCTATATCCAGAAGATGTTCTGTGTATTGGCTGCTCAGGGAGGGCAGAGTACTTTCCTGATATTACCTTGTACATGATTTATCAATTATTACTATTTCTGCAGAACCAGATCCAGAAGCTTTTTGGCAAAAGTGGGAAAGGGACTTACAGTAAAATACAGTTCTTGGGACAGAGGGTAAAAGGTTGTGTACTGAAAAATACCATTCTTTTACTATCTCGTCAAAAGTGTTTGGTTCAAAGAGCCTGCACAGGGACAGGTGGTGAGTACATAATTATATTCTTAAAGGAATTTTGGCTTGATCCTACCTTCCACTCATCCTCCCTTCCTTAATGTCAGTTATGGCTTCATTTTTGGAGGATGATGCCTATTTCATTTGATTAGACTTGAAACAAGTAAATTGATACTGTATCATTGTTGATTTTCTTTCCTTTCAAAATCTGAATGCCTTATAAAGTATTACAAGCTATAGTTCATTAGGTTCTCATTGATTGGACACTTATTAGCTTCCTAAGCCTGTTTCACTGTTCTGCTGCTATTCTTTCACCATTTGGTATTTGGCACTCTGCATAATGAATAAATTACAGTTGAGAGAACGGACATTATTGTATGGGGAGTAATTTGTACTTTGAAAGAAGGACAGCACTCCTGGACTGGTCCTAAAGGAAAAGTACAATCTTCAAAAATCCCTCTAATTTTTTTTCAATTATTTACTTTCAAAAGGCCTTTTCCATCCGCAGTGTATGCAGATAGCAGATTTGAATAGCAGCAAACTGGGGACCAGGCATAAAAGTTCTAATTTTAATTGCAGGGCTTCTTAGATGCAGACGACAGTGTATACACTGATTAACACCTTCATGGCAAAGGGTACTTGTAGGCACTCTGGCCTCTTGGAATCCTATGATTATGTAGGCTATTTTAAACCTTTGTAGTTCAAATTCTGTGCATACTATCAGAGAATACGGGAAACAAATTTTGTAAACCTAAATACTTTACTGTGAGGGTGGTGAGGCATTGGAATGTGTTGCCCAGGGAAGTTGTGAATGCTCCATCCTTTGCGGTGTTCAAGGCCAGGTTGGATGGGGCCTTGGGTGGAATGGTTTAGTGTGAGGTGTCCCTGCCCATGGCAGAGGGATTGGAACTAGGTGATCTTAAGGTCCTTTCCAGCCCTAACTATTCTATGATTCTATGATTCCTACTTCTGTCTGTGAGAGTTCTTATGAGCACTTCTCAGGTATGTTGTATTCATTAGTAAGGATTAACTATTACATAATTAAACTTATGAATATTAAGATCATGCTTTTTAGTGAAGGAGGAGTACTTAAAAGCTCATTTTTGTATAAATAATTACACCATTCATTAAAAAAAACCCCACCAACCCATTTTCTGAATGTAGATATCAGTGACTTAGGATAAATATGAGATCTATTTTTGGCTACAGATCTATAAAAAATGGTGGCAAGACTTTTTTTTTTTTTTTTTTTAATTATTATTATATATATATGTATTTTTTTTTTTTTTAGCAGAGATAATTTTTTTCCACTTCTGGTCAAAAGAAATTTGTTTTAATTGAAGCTTGACAAGAAACCACTGTTGTATAAAGACCAGGTATTGCAAATTTTAATCCTTGAAATGAAAAAAACAATAATCCATAAAGCCATAAGTGGATGAAAATGTAAGGTAATGGAATAAAATAAAAACTTGCTACTGTTTTAATTTTTCATAATTTGAATAATGTGTCCATCCCTGCAGAAACAAACACTCTTGATGTAAATATAAGGTAATTTCACTTTACTTCAGCCATCTGATATCAGTGACAAAAATGCCTCTAAAAATGTTAGTTAACTCTGTTGACTATAGGAGCTAAGGTGATCAGTGTAGCTCTTTCTGACTTCTGTTACAATGATAAAAATAAATTAATGCTAGTGATCTTGTTGGTAAGTGGTACTAAAGAAACCATAAATAAAATAATTCCAGAGGACAGATGCCCCAAGAGACACCAAATAAACAAAACATACAGATGAATTAACACACAAAGGAATCACTGTGATAAGCCAAGGTTGTCAGGCATTGTTTGAGATTACCTTCTAACTGGAGTCAGAAGCTGGATAAAGGATGGCAGGAATAAGGGACTTCATTGATGTGAGGAAGTATAGAAAAGAAGATGGAGAATTCACCAGTGATGATTATCAGATTTATTGGGCACTCGGACTACAAAGTTAGATTTGAAACTAGCTTTAGAGGAAGATAGGGAAAGAATTTAGTGAGCTGTCTGTCTCCTTTGTTACCTAAGCAAGAAAGTTATGCAGGAGAAAGCCCTTAAGTGTTTCAGGAGAGGCTGATTGTTCTGTGAAGGCTTCAGTTGCTGACAAACTAAAATCAGAGGCCAACTTTATTTGAGTTATAAAAATGGGGAGGATAGAACTAACTTGAGACACCTGAGGCTCATGTAAAGCTTTATATGTTAAGCAGGTGAAGGAGAATCTGAGGAAGGTGACATTTGTGTAAATAACAAGCAAGAAAATCTGAACAGCACTATACTGAATGTAATAGATTTGATGAACATGTTTGCAGTCATTAAGATCAGAAAAGAGAGGACTGAAAAAGGCAAGATGTGAAATGGTGAAAGATTTTGGTGTGAATAGTAGTAGAAATATCAGCAGTTTAAAACTGTGCAGGAGGTGAAACTTGGGTCTGGTTTGAATATGCTGCTTTAAAGGAAGTGTTGAGCATAAAGTAATTCCCAAGTTAATGGCTTGTCTGACCCTGGGCAATGAACCAAACTCTGTTTTGAAGAGAATATTCAGGAAAAGGAGAAAAAAAACCCCAAACCGAAACACAAGGAGAGGATATAGAAGACACATATTTAGAGAAAAGAGTAAGTAAGTTAGGAAAAGTGATGGTAGTGCATGAATGCTAACCAAAAAATGTGATGCTATCAACTGTGGCTGGCACGGAGAACGGCAGGTGGGGAACTTTCTTTACTAACAGTCCCTGGATGGAGCGAAAAGGCTTAAGTTATCTTTCTGACTGATTTCTCTCCTCTTCTTCCCCTACCTACTTGGAGTGCAAACACTGGACAAGCAGGAAAATTTGTCAGTCTAATTAGATGGTTTTAGCTATCACAGGGCTTCAGCTGTAGCATTTTGAAAAAAATGATGGCCAGTTTTCGGTGGGATGGCACAGGATTTCTTTGTGAAGGTCAAGAAGTTAAAATTTTGACAGGGATGGTGATGAAATAATTTAATGCCTCAGCTGTGTGGGTGCAGATGGTCATCCACATGGGGGATATTTTTCCAGCAGGTTACTGAGTCAGTGAAGCTGGCTGCCTGCAGTTTGGCAGTTATCCATTAATATGTAAAACAAAATTTTGGACTATGCAAAAATTGGGTGTTGAATTCCATTTTATGTTGTGCCAGGTTTGCTTCAGTACCTCATGGTCTTGGATGATAGGAGGATTAAGAAATGGAATTTTACCACTAGCACACTGACTGACAATAGATTGGCAACTACATTTTTGGGGAGACTTTGTTGTCTTTACTGAGTTGGGAAGGGAATTATTGGAGTTCTGGGTTGTTATTTTTTTTTTTTTATTGCTTTTCTGTTTGTGGTTTTTTTTTTTTTGTTTGTTTGTTTGTTTTTGTTTTTTTTTTTTTTTTTTTTTTTGTTAGCAAAGTACACAAAGATGAAGATGAATTGATAATTCACATAATTACTCCCAGTAATAAATTTGTTTGTTACTATTAAGTCCTGTTCTTGAAAAGTTCCTGCTCTTGAACTGCAATTTTATACACTGTACTCATGTTTAAAAAAAGTAACAATACATAAGACTCACCACCTCTGATTGACACAGTTCAGTCAATTGCTAGTGTTAATGTAACAGAGAAACAAAGCTACCAGCTAATAATAATACTAAGAGCTACTCAGGCAATAGAAGAGAAAATAGTTGAGGTAATAAGGAAAGCTATTTTGGCAGTGAGAGTTCAGTGGCTCAAAAGAGAAATGCATCTGCCTGACTAATGTAGGCTTTGGGTAAGGCCAGGTCAGAGTTAGTCAGGGTCAAGCCTTTTATGTGACTTGAAAAGATTTAAGCCCAAATAGCAATTCTCTAAGAAAGACAGCCTCTTCAGTGATTGCTGTTCCCTGGATGAGCCTGTATCCCTACCTGCTGCCAGGCAGGGGTTCAGATAACATGCACAATTATTGTCAAGGGCAGACCTCATCTGTTATCTTTTCATATCCTAAACACCATATTAGCCATCTCCTGCCTTGTTTTCAGCATCCACATCTAGATGACTTTTCTGTATGTTTTAAAGTATTGCTTTTTCACAAAATCCGAATCTCCCATAGGGGGACTTTTACATAAGGGACTTCACTGAATTCTGGGTTTCTGAATGACACACAGAGAGCCAAGGACCTTGAAGCTGTACACAGAAATATGCAGGTAGTGTTCCTGCAGTTCTTTTATTGACTACATCTCTTTGGTAGCTGACCTCAGAGGTGAAACTGCTCTCTACACCAGTGGAGAAATAAAAAAAAAAGATTAAAATGGGATCAACAGAGGATCCACCCTTGCACCTATGAGGACTTCCAGGTGCTTGCAAGAAAAGAGGAAAGAGTCTGTGGCAGAAAAGCAACATATCAAAGAGAATGTGCTCTTT
>JAVHNF010020501.1:0-11316 GCA_034783455.1 Micropsitta finschii | reverse complement strand
AAAAAAAAAAAAAAAAAAAAAAAAAAAAAAAAAAAAAAAAACAAAAAAAAACCAACACAGGAGAGTCAGTCCATTTCCTATGCTAGGAGAAAGAACACAAGGATAGTTAAACTGGTTTTACTGCATCCCAAAACACAAGGTGTTACACAAATAAAAAGAGACAGTACTGAGTTAGTATGGTCTTCAGCAAGCATAAAAGCTTTCTACTCTGCATGTTTTCAGCAGATCAAACGAAAATCAAGGCCATAGCATCTAATATGGGTGAGGTGCAGAAAGTGCTTTTCACCTCCCCCAAACCAGATATGGCAGTGAAATACATTTATCTTGATGGACAAGAATTATTACTTGAGTTTGGACTGAGTGAATTTTAACAATTATCGACCTTTAGCTAATTGGTGTACATTATACTCAAGCATATCAATTTACAGTCAGGTCAAGTCTCTTTGTGCTGTGAAGCGACTAATAACAGTTAGTTTAGTCAGACACTCACAGAAACTCATGTTTCTTGATAGAGACCTCTACTCCCATTAACTAAAAGACTACAAGCAGAAGCATTTTGCCTGTACATGTTATTCCACGCACAGTGAAGTTTCCATTTGCTTCTTTTTGTTATTGATCTTTGATTGCAGTTAGGCATCTTGACAATCCAACGATACTCTTCATTTGCTGCTTTGTATTTTCTCTGGACATTTTGTTCAGCAGATTTCCTACCACCTTAGCATCATCTAATATGACTGTTACTGCAGGGAGTCAGAAGTTCAGGGTAATATATTTTATCCTCTCTAATTAGGGATAAGCAAGAGACTGACTTTTAAAACACTTTTTCATAGTCCCTGTCCCCCCCAGTTTATTTTATGCAGGTTAACATAGAAATGATGTAAGAAAGATGTAATCAAGAAACTCTCACAACCTCACAAACAGACTGTAAGCTCTCTCAAACAACAGTTAGATGGAAAGAACCAGTGCATTTGTAAGGACTGTGTAAACACATAAAATAAAGAATATATTAATATATGTCACATATGATGTGAGAAGACGAGATATTTTTGGCAGTAATAATATTTATTACTGCCAAAATATAAATGGCAATTAAGAGGCAACGGAATGTTAAAAGCTTCCAAGATACCACTGTTAAACAGCAGTTCTCCAGAGCAGTTAAATCACTCTCTGAAAGCTCGCAGTCAGGAGGTCTGCCTTCATGCAGAAGTCTTTCTTTTATTTGTTTCCTTTCAACAATGAATAAACTTTCCCATAGATAATAGTGTGTACAGATCAACTGTACTAGGAAGGGCCAGCTTTAGCCTGGAAGTGCACAAACATAGCAACAGTTTGAGAGGCACAGCTGTCCTGGACAGGAACAATGCTTCCCAGAGCCCTCAGGGAGCCCTACTTCCTTAGCACACATTTCACCTACTTTTATGGAGACTGGAAATGAAACCCCATTTCCGTCCATTGAGTAGCTCATCTAGACTGAAGTGCGCTTGGATTAGCAAGATGCTCTATTTTAAGTAGAATGGCAAATTTACAACTATCAGTTTAGTCAACTTTGTGCTCAAGAGACAATAGGGATTGTTGCTGAACTCTACCCTCTTTTTAACATGCTAAAAAAAATAAGACCCCTGTTGTTTAGTTTTTATAAAGGTTTCATTTCAGGCTGAATTCTTCCTAATTGCTCATTGTACTCAGATTCATTTTGAGTCCCTCCATTCTGTCCCAGGTTTATTCAGCAATAAGATTCCACATATAAATGATTAAAAATTTATGTGTGAATGATGAACATCTTCCTGAGTAGCAGACTAGGTTTCTACTTTCTAAAACCCTACATAACATTTGAATTTTCAGCATTTATACTGAAAATGAGTCCTCCTGTAACTGCAACAGGGTGTTCCTGTCGCAATGTGGTCGTTTGGATGAACAAAATACGTTAAATTTGCACAGATCTAAAAGGCATACATTGCATGCATGCAAATCATAAAAGCTGTATTATAATTTTAAGCCTTTATGCTGAAGGATGTATAGGTCATACTCAGAAAAGTTTTCTACCTTCAGTGGCAGCAGTTAATTGAAATATACACAACTATCATTTGTGTAACAATTGAAATACACTACACTAACATCTCTGGAGATCCAGCCACAATAAGCAGACAGTTTCCAAAAGGAACTGATCCAATGGCTTCATTACTTGCAGCTGTTTGGTATACTAAAAGCTCACTGTGTTTATTCCTCTTATGGAAATGCTTTCCCTGGACAAAATAGGAATTTGTCTATAATTCCCTACAGACCACTCCAAAAACTGTATTTCTGAGGCTGTGGTTTCCCATTCAGCAGCAACTGGATGGCCTAAACTGACTATGCTGTCCTCTGCTGCTGCCAGTGTGTTTTTTTAACCTGATCAGCTCCATGCTTTAGCTCTGCATGTGTCTGCAAATATTGGCTGAAGTGAGACTTAGCAGCTACAAGGGAAAAGGGCTGCTTCAATCTCTGGAAACGTTTTTACAAAATCAGAGCCTTACAAGCCTTGATTTAGAAATGTCTCTGAAACTCAAATACCTTCATCTAAAACAAATTGTAATTGCCAAGGTAAAGAAATTATTTATAAAAGCAAAATTCACTTAACTCCTTGTGGTGGCGCAGTATGAAAATCAAAAGGGTGTTGGTGATGCAGGTTTACAGTGGAAGAGAATTATCTTTTTTTTTTGCTTCAGCTGTATAATAGAAAGATAAACCATCAGGTACATAGCCCTTCTTGGGGTTGTGAAACTAAAGCAACTGCAGCCAAGGTTTGAGTTTTAGCTCCTCAGCTCATCTTTCAAACATCTTTCACAGTAATGTTGCTTTGGATATTTTAAGACCATACAAATGTAATGGCTGGTTTGATACTGGCACTACACCCTCACCAGTATTTCAAATATGCTAAGGGAAACAACTGCAAAGGGAAGGGAGCAAGCTTTATCTTTCACTCCATTGAAAGAAACTAAGACAACTTCTGGACAGAGTGGATTACTTTACACATTACCATCCACAAGTAACCTGCATTACTTTTGCTAAGAAAGACTTCAGTATGTTTACTATATTTTAAACACAGGTTGTACTTCCATTTCCTGTTACATCATCAAGACTTGTCTTCTGAGGAACCCAGAAAACAATGGATTTCCGCTATCAAACAGAAGTAAGTTTTAAGGTATTAAGAAGTGTGCTCTACTTGAATAAGTTTGTCTCACTAAATTAAATTGTTAGCAAGTTCTGTGCACTGAAGTTACTCTTATAACAAACCTAAAGAAACTTCATAGGTTATCCTCAAGAAAGGCTAAGTCATTATCAGCCTTAAAAGAGATAATGACATAGCCTGCCTTGACACTTTTCTGCTGTGGTGATTATTAGCCTGCTATGTTAGACAAAGGTCACTGAAAAGTGACATGCTGCAGTTGAAAGGATATTTTAAACAGTAATGTTAAAAGACTCTTCAGAAGAACTGACAGAAACTCATTATTTAAGCAAAAATGAATAATGTGCAACTACTCAACACTAAGGCACATCTTATTACATTAATACAAAACAGCATACATGCCACATGTCAAGAGCTTCTTTTTGGTTTCATCAAGGAAGATCATACAAACATTCTTTTCTCCTCTATTGTAAGTAGCCTTCCTATAGTCTCAAGAGGGCATCCAGTATATGTTATCTGGGAAAGAAAATACAGTGGAAGTCAGAAGAAAAGCTTCCCTAGCATGAATGTGTTGCCTTAGGCTCCTTTTGAGAATTCTGATCTGATACGGGTATCTGAAGCTTTTTGCCATCTTCCAGAGCCATTGAAGTTGGATGTGCCCCACTGCTGTGGTTCCTCTAGTTACAGTTTTAGGCATCAGTAACAAAAGCTTCACTTTATCACATAATGCAGGTTAACCACCAACTTGTCCTGCATGCTGCACACCACTATTCATGATTAAAATTCTGAACTTACTTTTGCTTCTCTGCAGAACTGTCTCCTGCTTTCCATCACCAGCCAACAACTTAAAAGTGGATTACACACCCACCACCAAGAGAAGACATTACAAGATAAAGTCTTGTGAGAGGGAAAAGCAGCCATTTAAATGATATCTAACAAATACACTGCATTTCACTAAATATCCTGGGAAAATTATAATACATACCATCAACTTGCTAGCCCAAAGAGGAAGTGAAGCCTTGCAGAAGGCTTTCCACTAAAGAAGATTTAGTGGAAAGGCACAAATCTCAGCTGAATTTAGCTGAAAACCTGAGAAGCTGGTAAACAAAATCCAATCATTTCAGGCAGCAAACACAGGTAATTCAAATACATGCAATTTAAAAACTTTTTAAGTAGTCAATGTGCCACTTCTACAGCCTCAGAAGAGAAGCAGGGCCCTCAGTTTGTTGCTAGAATATAATGACAGTATCACAATGAGAAAGTTTTAAGTAAGAAACAGACCAGCACATTACTTTCCTTTAGTCAAAAGGATATTAATTATACTATCTATCAGCAAAACATGCGAAGGTTACATCTTCAAGGCTACCGTATTATCAGTATAAGATAATGTTTTTACCATTATATGCTACCCCATTCACTACAACTTTTGGAGAAAAAAGCTCTTTTTATTTTAACACCTAATATTGAGAGTTTAGTGAAATAAAATCTGAAGTTATTTTTTTCACATTAAGCTCATAACGGATTCATTCAGCAATGCTGCTTTAAAATTGCTATAAAATGGAGAATGGGTTGCTGACAAACCAAATCTTTTTGATCATGGAATTAACCATATTATAAATTGTGTGAGATAGCCCAGTACATGTAACTTTGAGCATTTAAGATGAAGCAAAACTTGCCCAAATTTAAATGCAGATACACCTATCAGTTATCCCTGTGGTAGTCACAAAAAACCTCAGCCTCTCTGACGTAAGTTGAACAGTAAAAAAAACAAACAAAAAAAAAAAAACCAACCCTCAACAAAACCAGCACATTTTACATCATTAAATACATTAGCTTTATAGCACCTTACAGGCATAACTACTACATTAAACTCCCCCAAAGTACAGGGTTTCACAGTGGAATATTTCCCACCTTTTATTTTTTAAATCTGGTGCGATACAGGAGACACCAACTGAAGATGGTTGCTTTGGGTCCATGAAATGACCGAATACAAAGTTTTAATTGTGTTAGCTAGAGCAGTGAACCAAAACTCAAGGGAACATAGCAGAGAACTGACTGCATAGTGCCTAAATTAATGTGAAATACCAGTCAACATACTTTCCCTCTTAGCAATGAATTAGTGGGGAAAAAATATAGCAAAATTATGCATTAAAATGTAACATTCAAAGGAGATACATGCCTGGCTTCCTCTAAGAACTGAGAACTGTCCTTTTGAGCTACATTAAAACTGCTGGAAACTTTTTACTAAGAGCAAAAATCAAAGTTATCATATACTTACCAATTTTTTTTTATTAGAGGCATATTAAGTATTCATCAAAAAATATAGGATGCAACTAGACAAAATAAGCTCACAAGCCTTAAAAAAATATCCAACAGTAACACCAAAAAGAGAACAACTGGGCAGAAAAATTTGCCCTACACAGAAGTTTCTTAACAGTCTCTAACAAAATTCTACTGTGACAGCCTATGGCCAGTCTTTGGTGGAAGATTAGCATATCCTACAGCATAACTCCCCACCTATTCTACATGTCAGCATATAAATAACAATGCTTAATGCCTGCAGAAAAGCTCCAAGATCTTGTAAAGTTCTGCAGAATACCAAGCCTTACTCAAGATTCTTTACCCTGACCTTCAGTTCCTAATGCCTTGCAGCAGTAAAGCACCACAGAACCTGATTTAAAACCAGGGTTCTTCTCTCTCCTGATTTCCAGGAAAAAAAGTGGACATGGTTTTGTCATAAGAATTTTCTTGTGTAAAATACATCAGCCAATACTTAGAACTCAGTATGGGCTATAATTTAATCTATTTTTCTTTTTTCCTAAGATTACTCATCCATTCTGTTAAGAGAAATCTGAACCACAGTAAGCCAATTTGTTTCCCAAACTGCACAATGCAAACTAAGATACTAGCTGCACTTCAGGAAGCTCCAAGTGACTGAACACTCACTGACCATAAGCTAATAATGTCAAGATTTAGTTTAAATGCAAATAACAATAGCATATGCATAGCATGCAATTTCCTTCAACATTAAACCATCTGCAATAATTATTCAAGCAAATATAGTTAATCTTTTGAGATGGAAAGAGATGGTGTATCTAGTATGGATACAAGTAACTTTCAGTTACTGGTTTGTTTTTTTGTTTGGTTGGGTTTTTTTTGTTTGTTTTTTTTTATAAGGCAATGAAAACTTGAAGTAAAATGCCTCCTCAAGTACAAAACCAGAGGTGGCACAGAATAATAAATACTGGATAGAAAAAAAACTCTGAAATTACTCAGAAATGAGCTAAAACCTGAATCATGCGTAGTTACATTCAAATATATCAAAATGCATTTGATGTAACTTGATCCTCTGGAGTAACTTCCTCCAGAAGTACCAATTCAACTTATCTCCAGGAAACCTCTGAAGTAACACAATGAAGATAAATCCTCATAATTATGCAATCACCTACAGTGCTCAGCCAGCAAATTAATAACTTGATTTAGGAAAAATTGTAATCAATTTTAGTTTCTCTCCTTTGCAAGAATTCCAAGCTACTGTTTTTATGAATCACTCACCCATTTAAAGCAATCTGATGGTCTTGCTAGAAGAATGTAGTTCTAGCTCACCTCTTCTTTTAGAAAGGTGTTTTATATTTAACATATCCTTTTGTATAAGCATTATCTACACTGTTTTAAATAATGCTTTATATATTAAGTATCTGAAAAAGAAAATATATACACTTCTGCCAAATACGCAATTTTTAAATCTAAGTTTTATTTTCCAACTTTTCTCAAAAGTATGTGGCCAAATTCTTATTATCAAAATGGTAAATGTTCGAAAAGTTTACTTGCCTAATTAAAGATTTGAGAAATTTACAAGTATTACACAACTGGTTCCAGATGAACTTAATCTTTTCCAAAACCACATATCGAAGCACTATTCAAAATATATCATTTGCATGGAAGATCATTAATCATATAAAAAATACTAGTGAGATTTCTCTGGATTCAAACAGATGCATTCAGGGACTCCACTAGTAACATAAACACCAAGCTGATTAATTCCTTTAAACGGTCCTCTTTCTGATATTGTTTCATACCCACGTACAGGCATGCAGACATCAGACTGGTTAATCCTATCTCAAGTTACTAACTTGATTACTAAACCAAACAAAATCCCCAAACAACTAAAACCAAAAGAATACTGCAACTTAATTGCAGTCAGGTTTTTCACGTGTCTTGTTTGAAGTTCAAGTGACAGGTCTTGAAGAGCTGTGACTAGGTAAACTGTTCCATTTTTCTTTTTAAAAGTCTTCTAAACCTGCATGGATGTTAAGATTCATTTTATCAATTCATGCATCAATTAAGATGCATTTCAAAATTTACATCATATAGCTCTTCAGAGTATGAAGCAGTTTTTGAGATGTTGAAATTGATGTGGTTTATTCAGAGGGTCCAACTCCTCCAATAAGCTGCAATGGTCTCCGAATTTTGATACTGTTACTTAGACTCATTTAGCAGCTGAGCCCAATTAACCCAAGAGGACAGAGCAGGCTTCAGCTGCATGCTGACAGCCCAGAAAAGTATCCCTATTTAACCTGGAAAAGTTAGCACATCTTACCACAATACACAGCTACAAAAATATGTTTATGCATAGGCACTTCCTCATTTAGTTCTAAAGCAACAGTACCCCTATCCCCAACCAAACTCCCCTGCCTCCCCCAAAACAAAACCACCACCATAAGTGTCAAATTCACAATATTAAAATGAAATAAATTTCGGGGAGCTATCATTAAAACTTTTTTATAAAGGTGGGAAGACTCTGCCCAAAGTTTCAAGCTGAGCATCAAATTATGCACAAAGACAAAATTTTGTTGCAAATATTTACTCGAAAAGTAATAATTTACAGCAGTGCCTTAACAGCTGTTCAAAACATTTAGCATTCATTAAAAACAAAACTGTCAGTCAAAAGCACATTCTGAATGTTTCAAATGGAGCAATGAAGTCATAAGAGCAAGCTACTGTTAATCATATGCATTCCTATATCTAGCTGCTAACTAGAAGACAAAGAAAAAAAAAAACCAAAACCAAAAGAAACTAAATGAAAACCAGCAGCCATCTTTCTGTACACCATTTAGACTACAAAAAAAGTCCTGAAATTGAACTGTACAATTCCACTTTATATGCCTTTGTGTCCTTTTTGTAACAGCCAGTAGCAGCTGCAAAATGGCAGAATGCATGCCAGTTGATGTTTCCAGTTTGGGGTTTTCCTTACTTTTGCTTAAAACAATTTTTACATTAAACTGTACTTTGGTGTGACTTACAGACCATTCCTATGGGTCTAAGGCTAAGAATCATAATAAGCAACGATAAAAGCCTAACAGCTACAGTACTTTCAGCATTATGTTCTACTTTATACAGTTATATTATTTCTGCACAGCCTGCACACTGAAAACCCACAAATATATATTTTTTTTTGTAATAATTTCACTTTCACTGAAAGTTTATTAAGGTAAGCTTATAGCCTGGCAGGATTACACCTGTACAGAGGTGCACAGACTCATAATTCTGTTTACATGCTTTTACAGACAGGAATGTGACACCAAGTCCAAAGGTTTAGGTTTACTCTAAGTATCAGCAGACCAATAACCATCATTGCAAGTGTGCTCCATTTTAGCATCAGAAGTTAATCTATACTAAATACCACTGTTTAATGATATTCACACTGAAGGATTTAAAAAAATATTTTCTTGGCAAACAAATCATCTTATCCCAGGCTAGTAAACTATAAAATTAGAATTTATTCCTCCTTTCAAATGTCAATCATATATCACATCCAAGAGACAGGAAGATGTATCTGAACATCACCTTTTGTAAATTTAGTTACATCAGTTGCACATACACGTACATGCTGTCTTCATATGCAAGACTTCACTTCAGCATCTCTTCTCTCCTCTCCCCCACCCCCTTTGTTTTTAGTAATTAGAAAATGAGCACACTCATCAGGAATGGTCCATGGTGATCTTACCATTGTTTTAAACAATAAAATAAACATTATTTCAGCTTGCTTCATTTTCATCTGCCTTGTGTACAACTGTTTCCATTCTGTTGGGATTGCTTTCTTTAGAAGTCTCATCTGTTTGTTCAGAGAGTTGTCCAGCTTTCTTTGCTGAAGGTGCAACATTACCTTTTTGAAGGATTTCAGTAGCTTCATGCTCTAATACCTCTGATGGAGTCAAAGGCTCCAAATGAATACTACCTTGTTCACTAATGTCTGAACTAATGGATTCAGGTTCATCTCTTTTTCTCAAAAACTGCTCAAAACTAACATCTTCACCTAATGTTAGTTTTAAGTCCCTTGCGTTCATTGCTGTAAGCGTAGTTACATCCAAACTATGCACTTTAGTCTGCTCATTCAAGATAACATTACCTGAACTTTGGCAAGTTCTTAACTCGCTTTCACCATGAATACATTTTTGTTTCTCATCTACTAATTGTTTGTTATTATATAAATCACAACATGCTCCTTTCTCATGCAAAGAATTCTTTGAGCTGTTGTCAGGGAGTTCCAAACTAGGAACATTTTCTGTATTTGACAATGATGACTTTTCTTCATTCTTTTCAGCTGACGCAACTTTTTTAGTTTGACTTCTATTGCATTCTTTTGTTTCGTCTGAAGAGTCATGCTCTTGTTTGCTGAAAAAAAAACACAACAACAAGTTACTTTTAACCACAAATGAAATAAAGCAACACATGGCTGTACTCTACTCCACAAAATGACACTCAAAAGGCAGTATTGTACATTTCCTATTTGGTAATTCTCACAGATTTTCCTAGCAAGATAGGCTGAATTTAACTAACAGCTGCATTTTTCTTACCTATTTACAAACTCAGCTTTGAATACAGCAGTCAACTACCATCCTCTACCTCTGCATTTCATCTCCAAAAAGTAAAGTTAAGTTGTCGCCTTTGTGTGACACACGGAATTTTCCAGAATACAATAGCAAGTTCCTCTACTTGCACAAGCAGAGGACACACAGATGCAAATACAGCTACTTGGAAATTTTTGTTGATGCAAAGCCAAAAATACATGAAGGGGAAAAACAAAAACAAAACCACAACCAGACAGTTTGTACCTTTATAGTGACCAACTGACTCTGCAATACTAATGAGTCAAGGGAGAAAACAGGCTAACAGTTGAAATTCAAACTAACTTAAACCTGTAATTTAGTTGAGCAACTACAGATTTGAATATACTGAAAAAGTGAACCTGTGTTACCTTTCAAATTAAAACTCTTTATGAAAAGGAAATCCAAATCAGGATTGAATTATGCAAGTAAAAATTAAAATCTTATTGTATAATAAAATCTAAAGAATAGCATATGAATTCTGTACACAAACTTACTGCTTAAACCTCGTATTATTTCAATAAAGCCATATGCTCGCAGTGCTTTAGAGTGACCAGGAAAAAGAAAATAATCAGAATACTTCATAGACAGACCAAACTGTGTATTTTAAATGCCAACTGTACCTAAAAAAATCCCAACCTAAACCTACAAAATAGTCTGGTCATATTGTTATATGCAATGTGCTCATACGTTCATATACCAATAGTCAAAATACTAAATACTAGTCCTGTCATTTACAGACCTATCAAACCCAGTAACTGACATTCTTTAATACACAAAATTTCTATTGGGGGGGGTGGGGGTGGTTGAAGGGTAATATGTGGTGGAAAACTCCAGAAACTGAGGACAGTTCCAAGACAAAAGCCAACATTCATAGCCACCCATCAGCTGTGTTTGACATAAGTGGTCTTACCATAACTGTTCTTAATTACCTCATCTATTCCAGGGAAACACTTCAGCTATACAGAGCTGTATAAACGCTAGTAAATATTTAGAGCTGTTTTCATATGAAAATCCAGTCAACTCTTTATGGAAGAGTGCTTATACACATGACCTTTACCTACTACTTTTCAACAAGCAGCTTGAGGGTGAAGTGTAGTTGCACAGCTAACAAGCACAGAATTACACTTCGTATGTAGGAAGTTTTGAAAACATATGCAAAAAGTAAAATAAAAGGGTTTAAATAAAGAGATAATTAATGCCTCATTCACACACACAGAGCAGTGTTTCCACACTGGAAACTCCAGATGGATGACATTCATG
>JAVHNF010020500.1:2351-12496 GCA_034783455.1 Micropsitta finschii | reverse complement strand
CCCTGCTCTTGCAGGGGGGTTGGACTAGATGATCTTTTGAGGTCCCTTCCAACCCTTGGGATTCTATGATTCTGTGAAAGCTTCGCTTTTGTGGAACAGTGTATAGCTATAGCCATGGTGCTTCAAGAGCTAAACTGCTGATGGAAGCAATGTAACTATGTTCTTGCAGGACTGTGCTGACAAAGTTAAGCCGTGTTCCTCTTATTTATAAGAGAGCCAACGTTCTATACTAGAATTGATATTCACAATACTATAAGCTTTCAGCAATTTAATGTTTTAGGATAATGTAGGTCAGTAGCAAGTCTTTGTTTTCATGCCTTGTTACAGCTAATGTACAGTGTACGGATTAATGTACTTAAGAAAACCAGTCTTAAGTGTTAATGTTTCCATATATTTAGTTTTCACAGTGCTCGTCCAAGTAAAAGATTTTGGATCTATAAGAAGCATTCAGAAGAGTTGCGGTAATTCAGCTTTTTTTAGTTACATATCATTGTAGTTTTATTTTCTGATAGTGAGCTGATTTGTTAAATGAGATTAGAGCCTCTTGAATTTCTGTGCTTCCACAATTTAGGAAGAGCAAGGAAATAAAAACTTAAGCTCTTCTGCTAGCAGTATTCTGTTCAGTGACAGCTACTTATTTGTCCACATTTAGTAACTTCTGAGCAGTTTTAAAAATTTTTTGTTTTCTTATGTTATGGTTATTCCTAATATGCACAATGGGGAGGGGGCAAGGGAAACAAAAGAATGAGCAAACAATACCCATCAAACCCAAGAAACTTATGTTTCACAAATAAATTTGTCTCAAGTGTTCTCTGTGCTATATCCAGCGTGGAGATGCCCTGGTCATTCATAGGGATTACCAGGTGCTAGATGCAGTATGAAAAAGAAGAGCATGTTTTTGTGAGCAGTCTCACCTAAAGGTAGAGGAAATTTTATTTTGATTTTCATATAGTCTGTCCAGTTGCTGTAAGTTAAGAAAACTGTTTCCACAGCTGTGTTGTACTTATACTTCCTTTTCACTTTCTGTTCTCTAGAGGTGTGACTGTAGTGTGTCTTAACTGTGATTTCCTGACTGATGTTTCTGGCTTAGATAGCATGGCCACACATCTGAGTGAAAGCCACACTCATACTTGTCAAGTTGTTATAGAGAAAGGTGAGTACATACAGTGTCTTTTTTTTATGTAGTATACATATAAATATACCTCCATGTGGATGTTTTGGTGTTACTGCAGTCCTTTTTTCAGTTGCATTACTGTTATTTCTGTGTACTTGGATTTAAAAGTTCCACATTTTTAAATATTTTTAATATCTTATGTTTTTATTTTCAGTTTCTGTAGATATCCCAACTGCTGAACAAGTATCTGAGTAAGTTCTGTTTTACTGCTCAACCTTTATTACTTTAGTGACAGATGCCCAAAATTTGCACTTCGAATTTGGATTTTTTTTTTTTTTTATTTTTTTTTTTTAATTTTATAGAATTTTGAATGTATGATAAACATAAACCTTTACTAGTACTTAACTGCTCTTACCATTTCCACTGTTACAAGAATGAGGAGAGAAAATGATTACTGCAGCCAAAATCAAAAGCATGTTTTTGTTCAGTTTGGCCAAAGAGACAAATGATTCATTTAAGTATTAACATTTTTCAATTGCTACTTCTAAGATACACTTAGAAGTGAGACTGCATAGTGAGACTGTTAATTCAACTTGCTTTCAATACTGGCTTTAGTATTTAGTTCTAAATGAGTGTTTTATGTTCTTACATATTTAATAAGAAGACAAATATGTGACTTTTATCAAAGTGGGACAAATTCTTAATCTGTTGTAAATACTAAGAAAATATTTTCAAAATTGTTATTTATCTGACACAGGAATACTGTTTTGTACTAACTTTTTTAATTCCACTTTCAAAGAAAAATAAAAGAGGATTTTGGCTTTCAGTTTTGTAAAGGATTTGAAAAACAAACTACAGAATTCTGGATATTGTGTTGTAAAGTTTGCTTGGGTTTTTTTTTAACCGTAGAAGAATCAGACATGCCAAGCCATCCCTGATTACCCTGGAACAGAGTACCTGAGGCTTTACAATGTAGTTTGTGAACCTGCTTATCCCTTAATCGAAGGGTCAGAGGTGCATTAGTTGAATCAAACATTCAAGTTATCTATAAACCATTTTAGGAACAGAAAGGTCAGTTAGACTGCAAAGGAATACGTTTTAAAAGATGGAAGAAAGTAGTTTATCCCTGATTCAACAAGGTGTCATTGAGTCCATCTACCCAATAGCAGGATTTTAAAAGGAGTTAGATACTCAAGTATGATGAGAACTCTTACAACAGTTCTTAGGCCTCTAAGCATAAATCAGCCTTCACTGAGTGTTTGGAATATCCCCAGTAGGTTATTACATAACTATGAAGTATTTTTTTCTGTAGTTTACATTAAGTGGCCAGTAAGAGGGGTACTGGAATAATATTATCTGACCTAAACATAGAAATGCTTTTCTTTGCCTATGAATAATAGCATCAGATACAGTTGAATAAAACTGGTGGACTGGTGGGATGACTAATGGACATTATTTAAAAGAACTGAAGAAACTCTGGCAGGAAGTTCAATAGTTCGGGAAAACAAATCAAAAAGCCATATAATAAAAATTAGATCTACGATTTTGGAGCACAGAATACTGGAATTGGACAAAAAAGTGGAAGTGGTCATCTAGGAGGGGGAGCTATTACTCCAGGATGGCTTGTGTTCTTGAGCAGTTCAGATTTTAGTGAAAGTCAAGCAGTGGGAATATGAAGTTTTGAGCTGTGATAACTGTGAAAACCTTAGCTTTTCTGCTTGGAGCTGGCGTTAGGTGTTGCGAATTAGTACTTGCTTAACTGCATGTAAGAAAAGGTTATAGCTTTTATAGTATTTAATGGTGGGCAAAGAGGTACAGTTGTGTCAGGCTGTTGTCAGTACTGCACAAGGGTCTTGCTGTCTTAAGTATATTATAGAGATGTCAAGCATTTTGGATTACAAATTAAGTATTACTTAAACAGATGGGTAAGTGCTGAAAAGATTTGAGGTGGGGTCAAGAATATGTGCAGGTTTTGTTCTGCAGGCTGTTAGTACAGATGCAGTTAGCCATTGTTTTTGAGAGCTCTGATGTTGGCATAAGGTTAGTTACTGGTACTGCGTGAGATGATATGTGATGGTGCTTCTTGAAACTGTCACGCTCCCAGACTTAACCAGTTTCAGTAGATCTTGTCCTGTTCCATGTACTAATTTTCTAATACTTTGGACAAGAATGTATCATTGCTAAACCTAAAAGCATTGAGTATACCTGCGTAGCAGATACTATAAAAATCGTTATTTGCAGTACAGAGTGCACACAGAAATACACATCTTTTTGCGGGATGGTTCCTCACAGTACTCTGGTCTGCTTTGGAAGAAGAGCAGCTTGCAGACAGTATTCATAACTTATGCTGTGTAGTTTCTCCATGATCTGTGAACATTTCTTTCCATTCTTTGACCTGTAACTCAAAGAGATACGACTTGTTCATGGGGCTCTTCAGAATTACTTCATCATCAGACACAGTGACTTAACAGTCTTGAAAACTTTTGGATCTTCTCTTGCATCTCTCAGATGTTATCTTTTGGTATCTTTTACTATATATCAGACTGTATGCATTGTAAAACTCCTCTTTATTGCTAATAACCAGACATGTTCCACGACTGCTGTGCAGTGTTGATGCAACTGTCTTCAGATCAGAATCCTGCCATGAATAATACAGATAAACTAACTGGAGATGTTCCAGCAGGAATTGTTATTTAAGTTGTTACTCTGCATAAAGTTGCCTTGTTTGTTTAGTGATCCACCTTGTTCTGAGGGAATAAAGCTTAATAACTATGCCAATATTCTTCTAATGCTCAACTCTCTGCTTTGCGCAACAATTAACATTTTTAAATGAACTGACAGAAGACATTTTTGTTGCAGGGGAGTTGAAAGTGAGCAGGTATCCTATACTGCCTTGGCTCACTGATACATCATTGTGGACCAGAAAATTGAACCCAGTCCAGCTTGGGATTATTTTGGTATGTAAGCGAACAAGGATCTGACCAGACCTTTTCCTTTTTCTTCATGCATTGAAGCTGTGGTATTCTCTTCTTGCATCTTGTAGGCAGCAGGTCTGGTCTTTTCTCCCAATATTGTAGTCTGGCAAAGGCCCTTCTGTGTTTATGTTCTCTGCTTTGCAGCATTGACTTGTAACTTTTGGGGGGCTGTACACCTTTGAAGAGAGGCTTACCAGGAGTTTCACTTATGTGATACAGTGTTTCTTTGCTGCTCATTTGCAGTGTTTCTTTGCTGCTCAAGTCTGTTGTTACCATCCCCAGCTAGAGTAGTGTGTAAAGGATAGCATATATGTGTTGACATCAAAGACCATTTTGTTCTGAACTCGATCCTAGCTTCTGAAACTAATGGGCTTTATCATTCTCTTGGGTGTTCACTAAAACATGCAAGTCCTGATCTATTATTCAAGTAAGTTGCATTTTTGTCTGCCAATGACTTTACAGTATATAGTGGCAAAATATACTTTGAATGATTTCTGTCGCATGTAACTGCATAAACTGAATCTTGGCCAAAGGATTTTATTAGCTGCTTTGCTCTGGTAGCTAAGCTTCTTTTTGCTCCTAAATACTGTAGGAGGAAAGCATGTGACGGAGGCAAATAAATCTATTGAGCCTTGTTTCTGAGGGTGGAGCAGCTACAGTTCATTCACACCTTGTTCTTTTGGTATCATTTCTCATCTTCAAGGATACTCAAGCTGCTGAGACATCTGCTGCTTTTGATTTCACTGCTTCTGACTTCATCTTTAGTTCTAGATTATTTATGGCAAGTTTATCCATCAACAGGTTGTCTGGATATATGATGAGCTTTCCTTTTGTCATGATGAACATCTAGTGTTCCTCCAAACTCAACCTCCTGATTACAGTGAATATATGTCTTGGTTGAATCTCTCATATACTAGCTTCCAAGCAACCTAATAGGTAGAGCTACTCTCAGTCTGAGATCAGTCAGTTATAACCTCCTAATTATAAGAGGTTATTTTTTATGAATGCAAGCTGTTCTTGATTTGCAGCACTTTCTTTTTCTGCATAATCAGATTCTCTGAGATTAATCCTTTTTTATCACTTTTTTTGTCCTCTTCACTTTTAGTATTCTAACAGTAACAGTTTTGGTTACAGTGAGCTTCTGCAGTCACTGTGAAATTGCTAATAATGGCAAGGATCCTGTCATCCATTGTCTTATGCGCATTTTGTGATTGAGCATCTGCACGCTTACTTGGTACTCTGAAGTCTTGTTCTTTTGGCTGTTTTTTTTTTTTCCTTCTGACAGAAGCTATGTTCCATCTTGAATGCTGCTGTTCAATCATCAGTTACCTACTACAGGGTTTTCTTGCAGGCCTTATTTCTGTTTTGACACAGCAGCATTCAAAAAAAGCATAGTGGGTTTGTGTTTTCATTGTGAACATGCTGTTGCATTTCAGAGGAAGTTTGATCTGAGATATTTCACTTAAATTCATGTTTCTGGCAACAACAAAACTAGAATATAATTACAGATTTTTGATTTTTTTTCAGTAACATTCTCTAAGAATTTCCCAGAAATTACATTAGGTTGACACTTTGATTTGAAGCTAAGTGAATGATACCTCTTTTGAATGCTCATTTTGGATATTCTCAATTGGTTCTTTTACAGCTTTTCTACAGATTTATTTATTTTTTATTTTTTTTTTACAGTTTCAGACTTGCAGTTAAAACATTTGTAAGCTATGTACAGATTTGTCAGCTTTGTGTAAATAGTTCATGTAGAAACTATTGGCATCATAGTGTCCTGTTTCCATTTGTTTGAGGATCTCAGAAGTGTTACTCGTGTGGAAAACCCGTAACATAAAACCTGTGCTAAACCATGCAAGTAAAAATGTGTGTCTTGACATAAAGTATCCCTGATGGTCCCAACAACTACAAAATTGCATAAATAATGAAACTTACTGGATTGTATCTGCAAAGAAAAAGCATGAATATGCAAAATATAACCTGTTTAGCTTATGTTCAAAGAACTGAGATTTCATTTATACGTACTTTAACCTGTCTTTTCTTTGTTATTTTTAGGATGTTGAGTGTCACTGGAATTGGGGTTCTTTAAAGACATACAGTTGCAGAGCAACCTTACTTGATTAGCAAATTATTTATTACCTTTGTTTGGAAAGTCTTTTGTCTTCTCAATTGACCTGACAAGAGAGAAAATGTTTGTTTCTATTATGCTGTTAAATATTTGTGCATCTTTGTGCATAGTATCACTTAACTACTCCTGATAATACTACGAAGTTGTTATGTAGCTGTCTTCATTACTAGCCATCTTTCTTTTCCCATTCAGTCATTAACAGTGTAAAACACCATAGTGTAGAAGCAGCTTTTTCTCTCTAACTGTGCATTTGCATGTAGAGTAAGTGCTCATATGATCAGATGTCTGGGGGAGAATTGTGCTTTATGAATCATTACCTCTACTTTGAGTTATATTTTTCAAAATGGGGAATTCCTACTGAAATCTGGAGTTCCCTTAAATAAAATCAACCAACCAAAAAACCTTTCTATTCTTTTGGTTGTAAAATAGATCTATGTTTATAATGTATAGTGTAGAAACTACCGTGAGCCACTTAAATAACATGAAATTGTTTTCTAGAAATTCTTGAAGCTACAGTCATCCTAGAAAAGGTCATTTTTTCTACCTACTCCTAACCAAAAGTAACATGTGGTAAAAGATTCCAGGTGAGTTCCCATACTGCTTACACAAAGAAGCTGTGGGAATAACTCTCTGGTCGTAAGAGAGCATGACAGATCACTGGGATGACAGTTGCTCTTGATTTGGGCTCAGTGTATGTGTGCATGCAAATATACATAATTTTATTGATTGCAGAAATGAGAATACTTTGGTGCTTAGCTTGTACATTTCAGAGTCTGCTTGTTTCACTGATGTTCCGAATAACTTCCACTAGTCCTGGGTGACTCTTTATATATCAAATATTAAGTTTCAGATCAACCTGAATTTAGACTTTAAGGTATCTAAATTAATGTTTTTACTTCCCTGGCTTTTATTCTGAGTCTCTGTGGTTTTATGGCACATCCATTCTGGTGAGTATCTCGGTCAAGCTGAATTTTTGTGCTCAGCTTCTACATTTTTGGGGTTTTGGTTTTGTTTTTTTTTTTTCTCTCTTCATTTTTCTTAACTAGTAGGGAATTTTGATGTAGACTGAATAATCTTTGGGGTTCTAGAGAAGCTTCAAAATACCTCAGAATTCTGGCCCAGCAGGCTGCACTTACCAGAAATGGTCTTGATTTTATTTTTATAATGTTCTTTCCAGAAGCACTGTAGCTACACAGATGTAAGAAAGTATGTTGTCTTTGTTGCAGTTTTAGAACCATGGGATATAAGATTTCTTATGTGATATAAGTGCTGGATACCTCACAAGGTGATAGCTCTGTATGAATTAGTATCCATTTATGAGATTTCTGCTAATTACGAATTAGAAGGAGCTATGTTCTAAAACCTATTTCTAAACAGAGATAAGGTTGAGAATATGTGTCAGGAATCCAAGATAACCTATGTTAATGAAGATGTGGTTAGCACAAAGTGTTTTAAGCCCTATTCACTTCCAAAACAGCATGAACTAGCCAGTTTAGGTTTTTTATAAGCTAAAAAACATGTACTTGGAAATCTGTTAGAAATTGATCATGTAAAATGTTTATAATTTATTTAAAGCAATCTACAGATATTAGATCCAATTCATACCCAATTATTTTGGTAGCAAAACAGATTTATTCCAACAAGAATAGTAGGATGTGTTGTCCTTATGTGTTTTGTGTTTAAATTGTTCTGGTCTTTCACAAGTGTCTGTTTTTAGACAAATTACTATTTCTGTCATACTTGTTTAAGTTCTTGCGTAAAAATAATTAAAGCAGTGAAGCCAAGCTAAGTATTTGGTGTTGATTCATCTTTTACTGGTGTTGCTACTCATGATTAAATACTTCGGAGTATTTCAACTCCCTGACCCAAAAAATACATTGTAATTTGATTTACTCTGATCATTTTTCTTACTGTTAATGAGATGAACATTGTTACAGTGCTATCATAGCAATGTTGTTCTTAAATAATCACTCTTTTTTAGTTATTTTCACCATCTTCTATTGCAAATTAAGATCTGATAATTAAAATACTTAAAAATAGTCATTTATACTGCAGTCCAAGTTGCTCATCAGCTGCTAGGACATAAGTATTAGAAGGTGTTTATGGTTTACTGAAGCTATGTGCTAAAATTCTTTAAGAGGTCTGGGTTTTAGCACTGCTTTCTTAGATTAAATTAGGAAAATATATGTGGTAGATGTCAATCTAATATTAGTGTACATTTTTCATACAATTAAAGTTGCTAAAGCTGTTTCTTCTGTCAAATATTCTATACTTTGTAGACAACCATTAAGACTTGCTGAGGTCGGGTATAATTTAATTTATGATTAATAACATTATTTAAATATAACAGAGGCAGCACCATACTTCAGCAGATTAAATTTGCTTTTAATGCAGCATCAACAAAGAAGATACAGGCATAAGCAATTTTGAGGGTTGTGTTCATTTTTTTTTTTTTTTTTTAATAGGAAACCCTTGAAAGGTTAGATTTTATATTAGAACTGATGACTTAACAGGTTTTGTAGGAGACATACTTCTTGCTATCTCTTTGATAGCATTTTCTCGTATAAACACAGAAAATCTGTGTTAATTATGTTGTGATAAGCTCTATTTAATGTGGTTTTTAAAGGTCAATTAATTTAAATGTTTTATGCTTCATCTAATGTATGGTCTGTGTTTGTAAAGGTGTTTTGAGGGAACTGTCTCCTTCAAAGACTTCAAAGTCAGCTGCACTGTTTTACAGTTGTCCTAAAGTAATCTACAGCTGTGTTCTGAGTATTTGGGTTATGGTAGACAATTAAAAGAAAATTGAGCTTGTTTTTGCAGAATGCTTTTGTTTGGTCATAGTGTGGCTTGATGCACTTAGTTTAGCATTTCAGATCTTTAATACCCCAGGCATGATATAAAAGGCTTTTAATCCTCATGTAGAATTGCAGGAAGCACTAGAGTCTAAGTACTGCTAACTGTCTTAAGACTTGCTTCCTGGTTTTCATGAGGTGAGGTAACTAGAAAAGGTTACATGAAACAAGTTTATCTTATAATTTCTGCTTACCAAATAAAATGCTTTAAAATGCTTTAAAATGCTGAATGCTCTTCCAGAACTCTGAAGTACATCTAAACTCTAAATAAGCAACAACTTAAATTTATTTCAGATTGCCAAATCATTTCTTTACTGTATGTTATCAGCACCCTTATGTCTATTTTAACCAAAAAGTATTTTAAGTTTAAATCTGAATTCGTTATTCACTAGGTTAAAGACCGAAATCTCCATTAGAGAGAATCTAAGTTGGAGGTTATGTTTTTTCTTCTCTCCACACAGTCTAACAATATCTCTGAACATTCATAACTAGTTTGAATGTCCAAGACAATTTTTCTTTAGCTATACTAAAACCACTGGGTCATGGTGGTTAGAAGATAAGCATAGTGTAGATATTGAGCTTTGTGCTTTAAAACAGAAAGGTACGGCAATGTTGGAGGGACACCTTCAGTACGTCTGCCACATCCTAAGATATCCAGTTTGCAGGCAGTCCATTCTGATTGATTTATATGCCAGGCTCCAATGAAGGAGTGGTTTAGAGCTTAATTAATCTTCATCTTCAGGGAATCTGGAAATTGACCTGAAATATAATCTGAGATGTGTGTAAATACTGGCTCTAAACTGTAACTTTTGGAGATTTTTGTTTACACTTCTTTAAAGAGGAAAATTGTTGAAAATGCCTCTTTAGGCCTGAATTCTTACTTTTATGTGGACAGATTTTTATCTGTTTTCTGCATATGGGGAAGTGAAATGATCTCACTACAGTGTGGGTTGTTTGGGGGATTTCTTAGTTAAATATCATCTTTGGGTTCTGATTTTAGAGATTTTTGTTTACACTTCTTTAAAGAGGAAAATTGTTGAAAATGCCTCTGTAGGCCTGAATTCTTACTT
>JAVHNF010020496.1:0-11270 GCA_034783455.1 Micropsitta finschii | reverse complement strand
GAGGACACCAGAACTGCACACAATGCTCCAAGTGAGGTCTCACGAGAGCAGAGCAGAGGGGCAGGATCACCTCCTGCGACCTGCTGGTCACGCTCCTTTTGGTGCAGCCCAGGATTTGGTTGGTTTCTGCGCTGTGAGCGCACACTGAAGCCGGCTCATGTTCATTTTCTCATCAGCCAACACCCCCAAGTCCTTCTCCGCAGGACATGTCCATCCTCCCAGTGGAAGGGGATGGTGGGGGACACTCAGAGGAAGTTTTTAACAAGCATCTTGAAAGATATAGCAACAGCATCTAGCTGGAGGGCTGGGAAAGCTTGTGGCTGAGCAATATTAGCCTTAGGGAGAAATATTTATCTTGGGCTCAGAACGGTGGGAAGAAGGCTTTCCTTGAAGAGCTTTCAGCTGGTCCCCAGCCCTTCTGCTCTGCTCTTTGCTGCTCTCTTCTCACCTGGAGCTGCAGCTGCCTCCCAGGGAGAAGAGGGAAGACCTTGGCTGCTCTAAAGCTACTGTTAACAGGGCAGCATCCATTACCTGGTATCTACACAGGCTTTTGGCATGGATGAAGAGGAGCACAGTGTCATCATGCAGCAGGTCAAGGAACTGGAGGTATGCAGCAAGACGGTGCCTCCCCAATGTGCTGTGACCTGGAGGGGAAGTTTCTGCAGTGGGAGGGTGCTGGGGGGCTGCAGTGTCTCTTGGCCTCTGTGCTTGGGCTTTGGAGTATAGGGTGCCCTGGGCTGTGCTGGGGAAGTCACTTGGGAGCTGTTTGCTGGTCTGAACAGCAGCTGATGGTGTGGGCCTGCATGAGCCTCTGCTTCCTCACAGCACTGCCGAGCCCCACATTAACTTTTACTTTTTTTTCTTACTCCTCCAGAGCCCAATTTTCTGCCTAAAAGCAACTGTGAAGGAAGCCAAAGGGATTTTGGGTAAAGATGTCAGTGGTAAGTGGAAATGGGTGGGTGTCCATTGGAAAAGGGACAGATGCTGCTCCAGACCGGGACTTGAATGCCTCCATCCTCGCAGGGTTCAGTGACCCGTACTGCCTGCTGGGCATCAAGACCAAGAGCCAGGAACTTGCCAACCCTGACCACAAGAAGCGGATGAAGGCTGTGGTCAAAGACCTCATCCCTGAAGACCAGATCCATCGCACACAAGTTATAAGCCAGACCCTCAGCCCGGTGTGGGATGAGACATTTATCCTGTAATCTGCCACCTCTTGGCTTTGCTCACTGGGGAGATGAAGGGTGGGAGGTTTCACTACTCACCCCACCCAGGAACTCCTGGGGCAATCCCCACTGGGGCTTGCCAGGCTTCTGGTCTGACCTATGCAGCAGGTCCAGGGAGGTGAAAAACAAAAGCAGTCTCTCAGGGCTCTCCCATGACTTCCCCAGGCTCTGCAGGGTGGTTCTGGGGTCTCCCCGAGCCTGCCTGTACTGCCCAGTGGTCCTGCCTTCTTGCTGCCAGTTCCTTGGATGCTGCTTGAGTAACGGTATCCCACTGGTGCCTTGCAGGGAGTTTGAAGACATAGAGACAGCCAGCTTCCACCTGGACATGTGGTGAGCAGCAACCACCCTCAGGCCAGCAACACTGACCCCCAACCCTGCGCAGGGTCCTGCCTCGTGGGAGGGTCCCTGGGGTGGTTCTTCAACCTGCTCCCTTTAAAACCCCCAGAAAGCAGCTGGGAATCCCTTTTCCTGTCACTGTCTGCTGGAGTAGTGCACAGTTCAAGATGTGACCAGCATGAGCGAAGAGTGTCCAGGATGGCTTTGCTTGGGCAGGGCTGATCCTGACCCCTGATTTTATTTATGGGAAGAAGTCACATGCTTGCAGATTTTGGCTAGACACGGGGTTTTGGGAGATGGTCTTAGTTCAGACACCTTTCCCCCTCCCAGCACCTTCTTTCCTCAGCCATCACTGGAGCACCCTGAAGGGTTTTGCAATTGCTTGAATTCCCTCCTTTCCCATGTTGGGTTTCCCTGCCTGCAGGGACTCGGATGTGGTGGAGTCAGTGCGGCACAAGCTGGGGGAGCTGACAGACCTCCACGGTCTCAAACGGTTGGTGCTAATGTTCCTAATGGCTGATGAAGGAAGAGGGTTTTGAAAATGCTTAAAAATTGCTTTTGGAAGGAGGGCTGGAGAGTGGCAGGGCTGTCACTCTTCCTCACCTTAACCAATGACTTTTCACAGTCACACATATCCTTGTTCATGGCTTTTAGGATCTTTAAAGATGCTCGCAAAGACAAAGGGCAGGACGATTTCTTGGGGAATGTGGTCCTTCACCTGAAGGTGAGCACTGCGGTGCATCCTCTGATCCAAGTGACTCCCCATGTGCCTCTTTAAACCTCCCAGATCTGGGCAGGATCCCAGCCCTGTGGCTACACTGCGCATACCCAGGATCCCAGCTTAAAGCCACAAACTGATGCCAGGTCCCTCAGTTCATTGGCAGGTGCCCTGACCATCAATCACTCAAGCTCAGTGATGATATATCACTTAGTTTTAATCCAATATTAGTGTTAGCTAATACAGCATCTTTCTGTCCTATTAATTCAGTGAGACCTCACCCTGGATTGGAATCCTTCCCCTGGGAAGGCTGCCTGGGGCTTCACCTTTGTCTCTGTTCAAGCAGGATCTGCACTGCTGGAATGACCAGTGGTACCAGCTGGAGCCACGAACGGAGACATACCCAAACCGGGGACAGTGTCACCTGCAGTTCCTGCTTACACACAAGAAGGTAGGAGGGGATGAGGAAAGGGGGTCCCTTACCCATTGCCTTGGCAGGATGGTGTAGCTGCCTGTCCCTTGGACTCTATGTTGGAGTCACAGATCCAAGCTCCACGACCAGAGGTGCCAACACCAGTGTTAGCATGTGCTGTAAAATAGCTTAATCTTCCCTTAAGCTACATGCCAGCAAGGGTGCCTTGGTCCTCATGCAACTGCACCACTTGACTCAGCTTCAGGTGGGACTGTCTGGCCCCATGCTTTTTGGGTTCCTGTGTCCCCACTCTCTGACTGTATCTCTGCATCTTCAGGCCATCATGGTTATTGCTTCTATACCTTGTGTCTTTTCAGAGGGCCACCACGAGTAGTCGGACACAGCCAAGCTACACTGTCCATCGCCACCTCCTGCAGCAGCTTGTGTCCTATGAGATCCTTCAGCACCAGGTACTGAGTGGGAGAATCCCTCCGGCAGCTGGGCTGGGGTGAGGATTTCCTTTGAAGCCCATCACACTTAACACCTTGCTGCAGTGTGACGGGGAGGAGGGTCATGATGATGTCCGCCTGTGCTTAGCATTCTTACGGGGCACCCAGTCCTCCTGTGGGCCTGCAAACACACCCTGCCTTGGTGCCTGCTCCCCTCCTTGCTCAGCCCAGCTTGCTCCAGGACTCATCATCCTCCTTTTGTATCCCTGCAGGCCGGCAGCATTGCCTGGGATGGGGAGCTGAGCAGGCACGCCAGCACCGTGCTGTACCTGCATGCCACACAGAAGGATCTCTCTGACTTCCACCAGGTCATAGTGTGAGTACCCCATGCCCAGGGAGTCACGATACAGCATCAGGAGGGTCAAGGGCTCTGACGGCTCCCCTGGGCAGTGTGACTGCAGCTTGTCTCTCCAATGAGCTCCAGCGGTGTCCCCTGCCCTGAGCAGAACCAGGAGAACCGGGTACCACCCATGCAATCCCAACTGTGGCCGGGGTGGGAGGAGCCTCACAATAGCCCCTGAGTGTCCACCAGCCCCGGGGGCTCAGCCCAGCCTTTCCCTCTCCCCCAGGCGGTGGCTGGCGTACAGCAAGCTCTACCAGAGCCTGGAGTTCAACAGCAACTGCCTGCTCCATCAGATCACCAGCATCGAGTACCAGTGGGTGCAGGAGCGCCTGAGGCCAGAGCAGGTGAAGGGAGCTCTGGCACAGTGCAGGGGGCAGAGTTCAGGGGAATGTGCCCCATGCACCCGACCCCATGCCTCTCCTCCCAGCTCCCATGGCCATTTCCATGCCTGTGTTCCAGGAAGGGCAGGAGCTTGTGGGCTACAGGAGTGCTGGGGTGTCTGCAGGGCATTTCTGAGGAGAACCAGCCTCAGGAACCAGGACAACCCAGGGTCAAAGAGCCCTTTTACCCCAGGAGTTTGTCCCCCCTCTCCATGCATAAGCCTTTACTCTTTGCACTGACATCCCACCTCCTCCATCACTGCTATCAAGTCAATCACAACCCTCTACAAGACCTAAATATGACCCAATTCGTACTTTTCCCAGCCCATGAATTTTCCCAGAGCATGCCAGCACCCACTGAGACTCCTAATTTTTCAGGCATAGCAATGAGGTTTAAGCACAAAGCTCAGTTCAGAGAAGTTACTGGAGGCATCAGAGGGTTTCCCACCCCTAGAGCATACTAGAAAGGAACAGGAGACACCAGGTCCCTCCATCACAGTGCCATGGTCCTGCCAGCATCTCTTGTCTGCCACTGAGGTGAACAGCGCATGTTTCCTTCCTTCTCCCCAGAAAGCAGAGGTGGCTGAGTCCTTCCAGTCCTTGCTGACTTACGGGGTCTCTCTCATTCGGAGGTACCGCATAATTTTCCCACTGTCTGTCCCAAGGTCCACGGAGAGGCTTCAGTCCCTGCTTCGGTGAGTTGAGCACCAGTGCCAGCTGTGCATGGGGTGCTATGGCTTGGCCACCATGATGGACAAGCCTGTAAGCTTCAGCAAAAACCTATGTGAACCCTTTCTGCCCCCTTCTAGGCTGCTGTGACACTTGTTCTGTCTTGTCCCTCATCCTGGGCTCTCTGTGGTGGTTGTTGTTGGGAGGGGAAGATCTGCTCGGGTAGGGTTTTTGGGGGGAGAGTTCGTGATTTCTGAGGAACTGGTGCTGGGTTTCACTTCAGGTTCTTGCTTTGCAGAGTCCTGGTCCAGATGTGCAAAATGAAAGCTTTCCATGAGCTGTGCACACCCAGCCCCAACCTCCCTGACATGATCTCCACAGCACTGAAGGTAGTGGGACCAGGGTCTCACCCTCCCAGTCCTGGGCAAGTGGGACCCTGCACACTGCCCATGCAAAGCCACATGGACCACCATGAAGGAGGGAAATACCTGCCTCTCTTCAACTTGATGGTCCCAGCCTGGGGTTACCACAATGTGGGGCTGAGTCCTGCCACACCAGGGGACAGGGAGAGTGAAGGGGGTGGCAGAGCTGGCTTTACTCCTCCTGCTTCCTTGCCATCACACCACGATTCCTTTCTTGCCAGTCAGGCACAACAGAGTGGTTCCATATGAAGAAGCAGCACCTCAAGCCCATGGTGAAGGTCAGTTCTCATCTCTGCCTCCCCGACATGATAAAGAACAGTTTGCTGGGTAGGGGATGGGAGTCCCAAGGCAGTGGGAGGAGAAGACTGAGACGAGGATTCTCCAGTTTTCTGATTCATCAAGGCATTTGGGTTTCCAGCTTGAAAATACCATGAGCTATGCTATCTGCAGCTGTCAAGGTGCCTTGGGGGTTAAGGCTTTGTTGCAATGCTCAGGAGAAGAGGTGATCCCCAGAGCAGCCATGCAAGCACATGATGACATTGGATGTTATCAACAGCTGGTGCTTAGAGGATCTAAGGATAGATTGCTACCTCACAAAAACAAACCATAGAAATATATCAGATCAGAACAGAGCCCAGGTCATCTCAAAATCACTGAGCATCAAAAAGAAGCTGTTGTTCCTTTGCAGAGCATGGAGGAGAATGGCAAAGCCTTGTCCAGACTTCTCCTGGAGGTGTTAGGAGATCTCCAACAGTGCCAGAAAATCTGGAATAGATTTTTCATCAGGTAGGTTTTGGAGCTTGATTCCACTCATCCCTGGGGTAAAGAGCAACAGGACACTTTGATGCCTCATTCCTTGGGCTCCACAGATAGCATCTGTGGTCCCACCTCTGCTTCTTAGACCTGTACTGTCTTTGCCATTATGGAATGGGCATGGTCTAGGAGGGTTTGCTTGGCTGGAGCTGGCAGGATCCTAACTCCCTGTTTCTCTCTTGCAGCACCTTGAAGTTGAATCTCTTCTCCATCGCCTACCTGGAGCTGGAGAGGCTGGTGAGCAAGCCTGGGCTGCTCTGCACTTGTAGGACTAACACTGAAAGCAAGGCTGAGGTTTATGGCCACCCTTCACAAAGCAAATGGTCGTTGCAAGCCTGGAAAGGGAACAAGACAGGGAAACTCTCCATCCTTCCCTGTGAGCCCTGTGAGCCCAAGACTACCATTTGCTTACTTGACCTAATGAATCTTCTGAAATGCCACCCAAAAGCAAGAGGAGCTCCCTGAGCTGATCCTCACCCATGGCTCCATGGAGCCCCAACCAGACCAAGCCTTCCTGGATGGATCCTCTCTAACAACTGCCTCCATTCCCTTGCTCACTACCAGGTCGCGGAGCATGTCCAGGAGCAGCTACGCGAGGTCAACAGCAGTATGTCCAAACCCACAGCCGAGAGCCTTTTCCAGCTCTACATGAACCTCCAGGAGCTTTATCAGATGAAGGACTTCCTCCCAAAGAGGTATCCAACCCAGAGAGAGGGAATGAGCAGTTCATTGAGAGGAACTCTAAATCCTTCCAATTCACCTACATCAGTAATTACACACAAGGCAGACAGGGCTTTTGGTGTCTGGTGTTGATATGAGCATCACCAGAAGGGTTTCAGGCCCTTCTCTGAATGGGCCTGATGGAGACCTCAACTTCCAGACAAGTGGAGGTTTCTCCTTAGCATGTTGCTACGCGCTGCCTCCACCTCAGGTCAGTTTCTTGTATGGGAGAGCAAGGAGGGCTGATGGTCTGTGCTACTGCTGTGCAGTTGGAGAAGCTGCTGCCTTCATCCACAGGGACGGACCTCTAGCTCTGAGCAATTTCCACCAGTGGTTCAAGGAAGGTGTTCCCCAGTGGCTGCAGAAGGCCTACACCATCGCTCTGGAGAGAGCACAGAGAGCTGTCCAAATGGACCAGGTAACACAGGAAGGAGGAGACCATCTCCCTGCATCCTCTGGGGACTTTTCATCTCTCTCCATGCCTTGCTGCTGCACCTGGATCACAGCATTGAGACCACCACATAGGTGCCTCTTGCAGCCCAGGAGCAGGCTGATTCCTTCTCACAAATGCATAACACAGGATGGGGTGTCCTGGAGCGGTTGATCCCACCCATGCCCCTTCCCCTGCTGCTCTCTGGCAGCCTAAGCAAGCTGATGAGCATGCAGTTGGGCCATGCTCTGAGCATCCACTTCTCTTCTGACCTTTAGGAAGAGGGGACGGAAGGCAGCCATAGGGCAATGGGCTCCTTGACCCACTCTTCAGTGTGTTCCAACAATGCTGGGTGGAGTACAGTGGAGGAGTCAGTGCAGGGAGCTCAGGCTACTTCTTCTCATCTCCTCCACTCTTCAAAGTGGTGGCATTGGGATATATGGGAGCTAAGTAAAGGAGCAGCTCTCCTGTATGGGATGGCTTCTTTCAATACAAGCCAAGTTGCATTTACTTTCTCTGCTCCCTCAGCTGACACCCTTTGGGGAGTACAACAAGCACAGCACTTCCACTGTTGACCTGTCCACCTGCTACACCCAGATTGTGAAGACCTGGCAGCAGCTCAACTGGCCAGACCCTGAGGAAGCCTTCATGATCATGGTGAAGATTGTGGAGGTTTGTATACCAGGCCCTGCCAACAAATACTGTGCTCACGGACATCAGCAGAGTATCTTCTGCTCTTGGAGACCTGTCTCCATGAATGGGTCTGGTGTCCCATGCTGATGTGGTGGGATCCCCTGACCTCACACTGGTCCCCATGCTGCCCAGCTCAGTCTTGTTGGCTCCTTTTCTATCCCACAGGACATGTGTAGAATTGCCCTGATGTACTGCCGGCTCATCAAAGGGAGGGCTGAGGCTCTGTCACTGCACAAGCAGAACGAGGGTGAAGAGGCCAACAGGGTTGGTATTGGGTCAGAGTCCTGTGTAGAGAGAGGCAGGATTTGGCCCTGGTTTCTGGGCAAAGAAGGAAAAGAGCTGCTGAGCATCCAGCCAACATCCCACGTTTGGGTTTCGTAGATAGCCACAATCCTTGGAAAATCAGGAGGGAAATGACATGAGCAAGGGTAGCAGAATGAGAATGGGGAATGGGAATAGTGATGGAGATGGGACTGGGCATAGGGGGATGCACCAGGGGGTGTGGGACACCCTGAAGCAGATCCGTTTTCCCCAGCTCTGCATCGTGGTGAACAACATCAAGCAGCTGCGGTTGCTGATCCTGAAGCTGCCATCGCAGCTGGACTGGGTGCAGCTGGAGCAGCGCACGGGAGCCGTTATTGACCGGCAGCAGATCCAGCACACGCTGCACAACCAGCTCGACAGCACCATCTCCTGCCTGGACCACGAGGTCCAGGAGGTGGTGCAAACCCTGGCCACCAAGGTAACCACCTGCCACTGGCTCCCCCTTGGCCCTTGCCTGGCCCAAAATTGGGGAGGTTTCACCCAAGGGGTCCTGGAGCCCATAATGCTCCTAGGCTGGAGATAAGAATGGGCCTGTGCATGGGGAGGCTTGTGCAGAGGGCAAAGCCCAAGAGCCTCTGTGCATTTCTCCCTGGCAGCTGGAAAAGGGCATTGCCAGGCACATCCAGGAGCTCTCATCTTCTAATGACACCAGGGAGCCTGAGGATGTAAGTACCTGGCCCAGTTCCTCCTGGACCATCTCTTTTGGGCAGCCGTGAATAACTTTTGCCTACTTGGTAGAGACCCCTGTTACCCTTCCCCAGCTCTCCTTGACCCACACCTGGGGCACGAGACATACCACCAATGTGGCCCAGACATCCAAATGCTGACATTTGATGCCCATGTCAGCAGCAGGACCAGACAGGGCACAGCCTGCCCATGTCTTCACAGTGGGAGGGAGCCTTGGACCCTCCCCTGCCCTGCTGGCTCCAGCCAGCAGTGCTCTGCCCCTCTCCCCACTGTGATCTGCTGGATATGCCCCTCCGTGGCCTCCCCAATGTTCCTCTCCTCTTGCTGCAGTCCATCATCCCCCTCATGAAGTTCCTGGAGTCGGAGCTGCAGTATCTCAATGAGCATCTGGTCCAGGAGAACTTTAAAAGGTGATCAGGGCACTGGGGATGCACCATGGCAGAGGCCAGGTCCCATGGGTCTTGGGAGCCTCCCGCTCTGGCTGGCTGCTCAGCCCTGTGGCATAAGCCCATTCTCTCCGGGGCTTTGCAAAGCCCCTCTGCTGAGGACTGACCTCCCCAACCCATACCCTGGGATCCCTCACAGTCTTCTTCCCTTGCCCCTGCAGCCTCCTCACTCTCCTCTGGCATCACACCTTGGCTGTGCTGTCAGCAGCCATGGGGCAGCCGGTCCCCTCGGCCCAGTGCTACAAGAAGCTGCACTGTGCCTTGAAGGTACCAAGGGGGGAGCTGTGGAGTCCCTGGTAGGGCTGGGTGTTTGGCTGCTGACTGACACCATCCTTCTCACCAGAGCCTGGAGCTGTGCTTCCATGCTGAGGGATGTGGGCTGCCGCTGGAGATGCTCCACACAGCAGTCTTCCAGGTACAAGGTGCTGGAGATAGCTGGGGAGGGGGTCCCCAGGGGTTTCCTTTGGGTGGTCTCCAGGGATGACATCCCTGCACTGTGGACCTGTTGTGTGTTTGATTGTCACCTCTCGTCCTCCCTGCAGTTACTGGAGACCCGCCTGGACCTCTGCTCTGCCACCAGCCGCAAACTCATCCAGAAATACTTCAGCAACAGGATCCAGCAGCAGGTAGGAGGCAGGATGGTGTCCCAGCCCTATCCCACACTTGCACCTGGCACAGCCTGCCTGTGGAAATGTGGGATTTCCCAAAAATGTCTGCTCAGCCTCCACCAGACACTGGGCGTCCCCTCCATAAGCCCCTTATTTTTGTATCCCCCACTCAGCTGGACACCAGCTCAGAGAAGTATGGGGCTGTGACCATCAAAGCACTGTACTGCTCTTTAGAGCAGAAACTCCATGTGGAAGTGCTCAATGCTGTCAACCTCATCCCTTTGGACTCCAATGGTGAGTGAGGTGGGCTGGGGAGGCCCACCAACTTGGGACCCTCTGTTGTTGTTCCCCTTTATGCCCCTAGGTAGGAGAGTTGCTGGCAATGTTTGGATTAATGGGACTCTCTCTTCAGTTGCTTTTGCATTCATTTGAGAAAGAAGGGAGGTTATTGCACTGGTCTGGGGTGGTCCAGTGGGATGGGGCAGGCAGGACACACATCCCATTGCCTTCAGTTTGCAGGACAAGCTAGCAGCCAGGGCAGGTGGCTTTTTTCCATCATGCAAACCATGCCCCAGCCTGAAAAAGCTATGCCAGGGTGACTAGGGCCAGTGTCCCAGGGTGGCTGTCATCTGGGGAGGTCTCCAGGAGAGGCCACTCCTCTTGCAGCCACCCATGGGGTGGTCAGGATTGGGGAAGTTCCTGCATCCTCCCGGCAGCTGGGCTGGAGGGCAGCAGGAGGGGGCTAACGTCTTCTCCCCACCAGGCTCCAGTGACCCCTTCGTCCAGCTCACCTTGGAGCCCCGGCATGAGTTCCCTGAGGTGGTGGCCCGGGCCACCCAGTGCAAGAGGAATGAGCTGCACCCCCTCTTTGATGAAGCCTTTGACTTGTATGTAAAGGCTGACATCCCCGGCCCCCCTCCTCCCCCAATCCCCTCTGCTCCCCAAGCTTCAGTTGAGCTCTGGCTACGGGTCTGCTGCTCTGGGAACTGGGTCCTGTCCTGGGATTTTACCCCCTGCTCAGCTGTGGGATCCCACGGTGAGAGCTGGGGTAGGTCCTCAACACCTGGGTCCCACAGGATAGTGTGGGGCTGTGCAAGGCCCCTGTGCTTTGAAGGGGTTGAGGTCAGGGAAGGAGGGGAGGGAGGGGTCATCACAGTGGGGAAGCCTGTTTGGTCCCTGGAGGGAAGGTTAAATTCTGGGATGTGATGGTCCCTGCATCCCATCTCCCTGCAGCTTGATCCCCGCCGAGAAGTGCCGGCAGGAGGGTGCCTGCCTGCTCCTGACCGTGTTTGACTACGACATGCTGGGGGCCAACGACCTGGAGGGTGAAGCCTTCTTCCCCCTCTGTCACCTGCCTGGCCTCAACCCCGATGAGGACCTGGCTGATGCAGGAAGGGTGCCCCAGACCCGCCTCCCCCTCACACAACCCAAACCCACCGGTACGTGGAGTCACTGCCGAGCTGACCCCCCCTGAGCTGAGCCCCCACCAGCCCCACAGCATGAGGAGGGGCGGCGGTGAGCATCTCCCACCACC
>JAVHNF010020488.1:9931-25194 GCA_034783455.1 Micropsitta finschii | reverse complement strand
ATTACAGCTTGATGACTAATTTCTGTGTGTTCTAACACCTATTACTTAAAATTGTCGTTAACTTTGGCTATGGTTTTATCTTTTTTAGGAATATAATGACAAAATGTTTCAGTTGCTTTGAGAAATCTGTGGATCTAATGTCTGGTGATGTCACAGTTGTGATGGGTTACATTTCTATAAGTTTAAGTATGCTATGACAAAGGTTTTTCTTCTAATAGCTTTGTTAGATTTAGTAGAGTAAGAATTTAAGCAAAAAGCAAAAAACCCCAAGAAAGCCCAAAAACTCCTCCCGCTGAATAAAAATTTTAATTTTGGAAAAATATAGTGGTAGTTTTCCTGATTTTGTGAATTTTTCACATAAGACTCTTAGGTTTTTAAGCTGTCCACTTTCTAATTCTTAGAGTTTTGATCATTGGTAAACAGATGCACTCAATCTCATTTTCATTAAACGTGAGTTTAATGTGTATATAGATGACAGGATAGACATATTAGAAAAAAAACAGAAAAACACTAGCTGAAGTCTCCCATGTAAGGTATCATGTGTGATTTTATTGCTTAGTTCCATTTCTTTTGATGATCTTTACTTTCACTTCATTTCTCCATTCACTCCATTTCTCCATTAAGAACCATCAATCTGATGATAGTGCAGTAGCTTATAAAATCAGTTAACAGTTCCACATTCTTCAATTACTGGTTTTTTTTATAACCAGTGGTTAATCTATTTAAATACACAACTATGTCAATTTATCCCCTACATTAAAACCAAACAGCCATCCATAACTATGTTGATTTAACTTCCATTAAGATTTGATCTCTAAATGAACCTGGTCTGATTTTTTCCTTCTATTGGGAAGACTGCTATGCTCTCTGAACTGAATTCTGGGAAAAGAAAGTATTGTCCCATAATAACTTCTTACAGTTAAAATGTCACAATATTATGTCACAAATAAAATGTCACAATCACTACTATAATATGATTATAATATGAAGTCCTAACACTGAACCCCAAGTAATTAATGATATATAGCAATGTTGATCTCAAAAGTAACATTGACTGACAGACATAGCTCCAATGAGTTGAATGTGCTTCAAGAGTTTAATACTTTGTTAAAAGTTTTTGCAAGGTCAAATCTGCTTCTTTCATTTGCTTTGGCCAAATTTGTTAGCTAGCTGCTATATGGCAAAGGCATAGTAGAGAGTCAAGGGCCAACCCTCCTTTCCTTCTGGGGACTGAGAGCAAATCCAGAATCTGGGATTGTGCACACTGCATTCTTCCCAGAAAACTTGGTCGTTTTGCTCTCTGTAAGATTCCTTGATGGGAACACAATGTATTTCCAATTGTCCAAGACATGGCAACTGTTAATATAATCCTCAAGAGAATGACTATCAACTGTCTTGAGAGTTGGGGGAGGTGTTAATCACATTCCACTGTTTTCAGACTTTATGGTTTAATAAGCTATTTCCTCATGTCTGTTCTCAGATTTTCACTCCATCGACTCTCAGATGTTGCCTCAACAGAACGGTGAGAAGGGGCATCAGGGGGCATCTCACACCTTTGCTGTTCAGGCCCTGACACAAAGGCCAAACCTTTAGGGATGCTCTAAATTCTGCAAGCTTATAGGTACAGTGCCATATATACCTATGTATGTATGGCACATAAACGTCATTCTCTGGTTAGAGACTTATGTAGTTAAGAGTGTGTGAAAAAGGTGTGGAGTTTCTTGCCAGACTTACTGATATTTCAAAAGAAAAAATATGGAACTGTATGAGTTTGCTCTACTGCCTTTGCACCTTGCAGGGATTCTGCCCTACCTCTAAATGGGAGACACTTAGGAGGTCAGAGACCACAGGCATGTTTCTGCTTAACTTCAGTGCCTGATGAGACCCCTACTATCTTTGTGTTCATCTGACAGAAAGCATCCCCTGATCTGTGGAAATGTGATGTACAGTGCTGCCAAACTAAAAATCAGGCCATTAAGTACTAGTTATAATGATTGAATTTGCTCCTCTCTGAGTAATTATTGGTGTTTATAGAGCAAGAATATAATTTTTTGAGGAAAACTAACTTATCAAGCAGAAAAAAAGGATTAAAGATCCCTGCCACTAGTAATTTCTTAAAGTGTATCCATGTTTCCATACTAATTCCTTTTGCTATAAGAGATGATTCTTTCAAGCAGCAAATATCATCACTATTCTGTAGTAACTTTGTTTCTCAGTATTTCTAAGCACACTGCTATGATTGAGTTTGCGTTTTTAGACAAAATTTTGTCTCTGTCATTTTGACAGAAAAGGGTAACCCAGCTAGTCTAAAACAATTAACCAAATGGAAAATTTAGATGGTATGTATCTCTGAGCAAAGAAAAATCTACGCAAGCACAAGTATGAGTGCTGACTCCTCAATTTGTCTTTTTAAATCTGTGACATAATACAAGAAGAGTGTTTGGCATGACTAATGAGAAAATTCAGTGCAACTACATATAATTAATTACATCTCTGTTCAAATTGATGCAGAAATTGTTTTGAAAAGAGGAGGTCTTTAAGCCTTCAAATGAAACATGCATTTGCATTAAGAATACTATCTGATTCGCTGTTTTTGTATCTGTGTTTTAACTACTTAACAAAAATAGGCAGAAAGTTGTCACAAGTGATCACTGGTAGGACACACTGTAACAGCCCTTTTGAAATTTCTTATTTGCCAGAATCTAATAAAAAATAATTTCTCCTAAGTTATAATTTGTTTGTGATGTGGTAAAATATAGGCACTTATAAAGATGACAGCTCCAATGTGAAGCCAATAGCAAATATACAATTATTATATATGCAATCATGTTCATATATTACTAAAACACCTTGAAGAGTCAGCCATGAATAGAGACGCCTATTATGTTAAAAGTGCAACAGAACCATGTTGGTTCAAACAGGCTGGTGAGAGAGAAGGAGACTTTCAGAAAATAATTGCTGCAGAAAAGGAGGCAGTTGTTGTAGTGGCAAGGCATTCAATTGGAATAATTATATTTTAATAGTTATATGATCAGTTTAATACAAACATGGCAATTCATACAAACATTTTACAGCCTTCTGCACAGGCTTGCAAATATTCTTGTGCTTAAGGCCACAGCTGTAACTAATTTCAGTGACTTATTGTCAATGACATGAAATGGATATAAGAAATGCAAGAAGAGAAGACCTTGTAATTTTTTGTGTGCTCTAATGTTAAATCTTATTCCTGACAGCAATGAACTTCAAAGTATGTTAAATAAGTGTTTTGGTGGTTTTGTTGATATTCTTTTTCTCCCTGTTATCTACATGAGAAATAAACTTTTAAAATAAAAAATAATGAAATAACAGGCAGTAAATGGAGGAGGTTGTGGGAGGATTGCTTAGACATTATCAGAACTGTGGTAGGAAGAAAAAATGTTTGTGGAATTTACATTTTCCATTTTACAGGTTTTCCACCTACTTAATTCCTGAGACTGGATTAAAATCAATGAATTGCTAAGTCTTCATGAATAAATCTAAAATACCCCACATTATAGAATTTATCAGTCAAGCTGGATGTAGCTGTTACGCACACCTATAAAATCAAGGTTTCAGATTATTAACTGTAGCAACAGAAACTCTTAGCTTCAGATTATTCTGGATTAGCAAAAGCAAAAGGATGTTGATAAAGCTTTTAGACTTTCTTATCAGAGAGCTTGTTACTGTGTCCTGGAAAGGCTGTGGGGTGACATATCAAGTTTGAGGTTATTTTTCTATGTGATGTGTGTATCCTGACTCAGCCAGGTACATCGTAGGCATTAATCCTAATGTCTAATTAGTGAAGAAGGGGGGAAAAAGTGCCTAATGTTAATGAAAATTAAGCCTATTTAATTAAAAAAAAAATTAAATGAAAAATATTTGGGGTCCTAATCTTCATATTGCTTGCTAAATCTACCCAACAGCTGAAACATAAGCCAAGTATATTCCATGCCAAACTGGGAGCTTTGCACACTGGTGTGGATATAGATTGGAGGATGCTTTGGAGGGGATGGGGTCATGCACCTACTGCTCACTTTGTGCACTGCTGAATTTCCTCTGAGGCCAGAACCCATAAACTTCATAAACTAATGTATACTTAGGGTGCTGAGCAGATTAGGTGCTGCTTTTGCCACATGTACTTGAAAGGCAATAATATTTTAAGTAAGGAATTTAAGAACTAGGATTAGAAGTTTTAAAACAAGCTTTTATGGACTCCAGATTACTACAGAGCAGTAAAATATGCTCAGGCATATGAACACAGGCTTAAATCTGAACAGCAAATCCAAGTCTTCTTCACTTCTCTACTTCCTTGTTCTGCAAAATATCTGCTATATGTTATTGCCTCTTCCAGGCTTAATTATTAATCTGGTTTCATCTCATACATAGTTGAGCTAGGTCTACTACTTGGCTGTTATCAGAAACTGAAAACCATCGTGTGTCTGAAGATATTTGTATTGTGGGTTCATATGGGAGTCAAACGAACATTAGTCAGTTCATTTTTCTTATATGTCTTTTCTAGAGGAAGATCCAGAGAAGGATCTATTTTTACAGAAATATAGATTTTTAAGTTAAATATGAAAGAAGACTGCATGAAAAATAAGTCAAAAGGTCTCCTAGTATTTCAAGCTTGTTTGCTTTAAATCAGGAATAGTAAAAATGTATGTACACAGCAAAAATTAACACTTTTTTTAAGCATGTTCTTTGCTATTCTCTGCTGTCTTAAGATTTGGTCTGAGCAGCTATGTAACTGAGTGAAGAGTGGGCAGACATTCATAGAGGTTTAAAAGATAAGAGTCTCCTTTCATTGAAACAAAAGAACTGCTGACAAGTAGTTTTCTCTCCCTGTTCTCCTAGGTTTCCCTTGTCCACCTCCTAAAGACAGTGCGGTTACTACGCCTCTTGCGTCTCCTTCAGAAGTTGGATCGTTATTCCCAGCACAGCACAATTGTTCTCACACTTCTCATGTCCATGTTTGCCTTGCTTGCACACTGGATGGCCTGCATTTGGTATGTCATAGGGAAAAGGGAGATGGAACAGAATAATCCTCTTACTTGGGACATAGGTAAGTTCTTCTTTCAGCTGTGTATATGTGCACACATGTGTGTATTTATTTATATATATATATAAAAATATAAACCCACATATATAAGTCAATATACCCTTTTTTTAAAAATCTTATACAATTATTTAGTGCTGTTTGTAGAGAAAAAGAAGAGATTGATGCTCTGAATTTCAGGTCAATCTGAAAAAGAGGATTAAAATGCAAATAAATGGGAAAAGTAAAAAACAATGAGATCTTTAAAAGTGGTACAATGTTTGGGAAATTAAGGATCTGGATAGAAAAGGGTTAGACAGGCTAGACAGACTATGTAGAAGACCTGATGGGAGAGTTTATCCTGTTTTTGCAAATTAGGCATATTCTTCAACAGAGTGTGTCGATTATTCTTTATTATACATTGAAACAGATAGGCACTGCTAAGCCTTCAAGTTAAAAACTCCCTTCAGGTATATTGTTTAGCTGGTTTACCGGCTTTGCTCTTTCGCACAGAAGAAAAGGTGTTTATCAGTGGAGGTATGGTTTTGGAATGCTCAGTTTTGATACAGTGTTTAGTTTGTACCCCAGCCTTCATTCTGATTGCATTGAGTTCCAGATTTGAAGCTTTTCCATTATTGTTTAAGGGTTTTTATTGTTATTTCTAGAAGTTGTACCTGTGTGTGATGGTACAGTGGGGGAAAAATATACCTTGTATTGGAGCCTGGCATCTCTGAGTACTTGTACACTGTTGGAAATGTTTTACTCATTAGTGCAACAGGTCGTACTCTACATCTTCCTACGTAGGTAATTCTGGCTTTGCTGTAGAGATGAATTTCTTTTGCTGTCTTTATCAGATGACATATCAATCATCCTTTTTTCTCCCTTTTCTTTCTTGTTCCTTGTATTCTATGTTTTTAATTCTACTTGTATTTACCTTTAGCCTAGATCTATTACATGTTCACTGAAGCAGGAGACGAAACAAGGCCAGTGATAAAATTAACTTGAAAGGGGAAGTCCTGTAGTTTTCTTTCTGTGGTTGACACTAAATACACAATTAAAAGGCATGTGAATAATTTAGAATATGTAAGTTATCTGTGAGAGGTAAATAATGCATATGTGTCTTTTTCATAAACAAAGAGTATCTAAACATAGAGCTGTGTTTCCCAAAAGAGAAAATTATTTGATGGGGGGAATAATGCAAACACCTGTAACCAAAGGCTCGGTGATGTAGATCCAAACTGCAGTACTCCGTGCTCTTATCTCCTTTCTTTCTTCTCTCTTAACCCCATAATCATGTATTTAAATATCTTGTAATAATAGTAAATTTGAAGAAGAAAAGACAAAATTGCTAAAGGTGTCTGACCTCAGATGAGGTGAGAATGCTGGGTCAGGAAGAGGAAAAGAAGAAAGTCCAGTAAATACATCTCTCCGTTTTGTCCATAGGTTACTGAAAATTTTGTGGAACCTTTTTATTTTTCTAGTTCCCTGTTTATTTCTTCTTCCTTTTGTAAACCATGTCTGTGACCTGCTGCTGAACTGCTCATAGAGTGCAAGCCTCTCAAAGAAAAGACTGCAGCTGTAGGGAAGAATGTACAGAGAAAGCACACTGTGCACAAATTGGTCAAATACTGCTAACAAAAAACCAAATCCAGATAATAATAACAATAAAAAGAAAAGTCTCTTTGGTGGGAAGTAATTATGAAAACACATCATCAGTTTATGTAAGCCACAGCTGATAGCTGATTTCAAAGCATTCATTGCAGCTCCAATAATAAGGATGGGCTGCAGCCATGCTCCCCAGGTGGGGCTGCTGGCCATACTCGCCATGCAGCCTGTCCCCTCTCCCTTTTGCCTGAGCAAGGACCACACTGGGAAAACAGAAATTCTCCGTATATCCCCTGGGGCTTTTGGCATTTACTGCTATGAAAACATTAACTTTCACCCCTCAGTTCTGTCCTCTCTTGGGCAACGGCACTAACAAGTGAATGACCCAGCAACTTCATCAGAATCAATCCCACTTTAACTGGAACAGAGCCATTTCATAGAAATCCCGTTTGCATTTCAACAAAGAGTACTGAGATCTGGGTTATCACACACTGATTAATCTTCTGTGGACAGTTGAGGGCAATGCACTTCCTTTTTAGATGGGTCAAGGCGCTTCTTAGTGGTGTGTACTCTTAGACTTTAAAATCTCACCTGTCAAAGAGCTTTTCTGTTGAGCTTAGAGCCTGATTTTCTTTTAGTTTGGAGATTGGTTTTAGGGTTTTGTTGGTTTTGGGTTTTGGGCTTTTTTTTTTCCTACAAATTGTGGTTTTGCATTTTTTCCTAGAAAGCTGTTCTCTAAAATATCCAGATGCTCTGAATGTATATGACTGTAACTGCAATGACTCCTACAAAGTTCCTACAGATATTAGCTCTGTGAGTGTCAGAACAGTTGTTTCTCTAAGTTAAATATTTAATGGCTTTGGGGATTTGTTTGGAGTGGGTGGTATTGTATGTTTAAGAGTTTTAAAATATTCAAGTATTAGAAATTGGATTTGAGAGCTCAGAAAAGGCCAGATACCTGTCTTGAAGCCATTATTTTGCAAAGATCACTTCTGTTTAATCTTATATATCACATATATGAGCAGAAAAATAAAAATATGTAATTTCTTCAGTCAGTGCAGATTCTGTTGCTCTCCACATGCAAACTACTTGCTGATGAAACATGTTGAAGTTACATCTTGGCCCTTCATGCACTATAATTTTTCCTACCCTGGTGATAGACAGCTATGCGTGGGTAGCCTTTCTTTTCACCTGAAGAAAACTTCATATGACCAACCTGCTACACAGAGTGGTACCAAACTCAGATGATTTGGATGTTGTAGTCTTCATCTACGTCCCATGTCATAATTGAGTTTCCTACTTCAGTGAACTTTGCTTTCAGTCTTTTTGTTTTGCTTGATACTACAAATGAGCAAGTCTTTCTCAGATTTCTTCGACAATATTTCTATCCCTGGGATGTTTCCCTTTCTGTCAGAATATATTTGAGTATCAGCTATCCTGAGTGTATGTTCATGTGTATATGACATAGTATATGTACCTATCGTACAGCTGTTAAAGATGCCTATTGTATAGTATGGATATGTGAGTATAGTCTAGCTATATGAAATGTAATAAATTTTATAAGGAATTCTATGTGTCATCTGGAAAATGCTGGGAAATTTCAACAGGCTGGTGATCTAGGAATTCCTAGAAGGCTCCAGAAGATTAGAAGAAATATTCTGGATCCTAGAAATTCCTAGAAAGCATATTCGTGGAAAAGCTATAGATCAACTAATTCCTATAAAGTACTGGGCAAGTTCCAGAAAGGCTCTTGATCCAGGAGTTATAAGAAAACAGTTATGTATTCCAAGAAAACTTTGTGTAATTCTGCAAAAGCTCTAGATCTGGGGATTCTTTGGAAGTCACACAAAATTTGTAGACTAATACTATGACATTCTTAGAAAGTAATGGAAAATTCTTGAAAGCAGACATGGAAAGTCAAAGGAAGCAACAGTGCGAAATTCCTAGAGAGCAACTAGAGGACTCATAGAAAGCAGTGGGGAAAATCCTAGAAAACATCAAGAAGATCCCTAGAAAGAGTTGGGGAGATCCCTAGGAAACCAGTCCTGGGAAGTACAGATAAGTCATATAAAGCAGTGTGAAAATTCCTAGAAATCATTATGAGGGTCCATAGAAAGAACACTATAAATTCCTAGAAAGTAGAAGGGAATTTCTAAGAAAGCATTTGCATGATCTACAAAACGCCATGGGCAATTTCCTTGAAAACATCTGAACATCTCATCTTTGGAAGTGTTCAAGGCCAGGATGGGTGGGGCTTTCAGCAACCTGTTCTAGTGGAAGGTGTCCCTGCCCATGGCAGGGGGAGTGGAACTAGGTGACTTTTAATGTCACTTCGTACCCAAACCTTCCTGTGATTCTTAAAAAGCATTTTGAGGATGAGCAATGGGATTCCTAGAATCTATTAAGTGGATTCTAGAAAGTAGGTGGAAAATACCTGGAAAGTAGTGGAGAAGATCTGTAAGTAGAAGTTCTTAGGAAGCAGCATTGAGAAACTGCTAGAAGGAATCATTAATATTTTGGGAAGGTCCTAAGGGAAATTCGTAGATAGTACTGGGAGTATGGGTGGAAAGCAAAAGAAAAACTGTGAGAAAATACTGAAGATTCCTAGAAAGTAGTTGGAAGTTTCCTGGGAAGCATGTAAAATTCCTAGAAACTGTAGAGACAAAACTCTTAGAAAGGAACAGGGAGGAGTCAAGAAAGCACTGAGAAAAATTCTTAAAGAGCACAAGAAAACATACTGCAAATCATTGGGAAGATCCCTTGATAAAAGTGCTGAGAAAAAAAAAATGGAAAGTAGTGGGGGAATTCATAGAAAGCAAATGAAAATGTCATGGAAAGCACAGGGGATGTTTCTGAGAACCAGTAATAAGAAATTTCCAGAAAACATCAGTAACATTATTATAAATCATTGGGAAAATTCCTAGGAAGGAATTCTTATTCCAGCAATAAAATATCCTGAAAAGCAGAAGGAACAGTCTTGGAAAGCATGAGCAAAAAAAATCTATTCATAGAAAGACAGAATATTTTTAGTGAATGTTTAAAGGAAAAGAAAAACAGTCTTTGAGGATACCACCTAAGAAAATGTGCAGTCACTGGAAGAATTTAAGTTTGTTTGTTACTGTAGTTCTACCATTACTTGAGTCTTCAAATTTCTGTACAGATGTTTTCAAGGTGAAGTTCTTGATTTCTGAATAGATACTGCATAGACAGTTTGCAGAACCAGGGAGAACAGATTGGTATTAATGAGGTGTTTATTTCAGGATTTGAGTCCAAGCCGATATGGTATTTGTCCTTGAGCTATGAGTCTTTAAAAGTGCTGAGAATAAAGAATTGCCTTACCTGAGGGTTTGGGGACTTCCTGACAGTACCCCATTAAGTCTCAAAGTATTGCAACTTTTCATGAAGTTCAAAATCTTCAGTTCCTATCAAATCGCATCTACAAATATAATTTTCTTCCAATACACTTAGAAGTCGTGGTCAAAATCCATATGGCCATTAGTTCTCTGTTAGCAACATCCAGTTATAAAAGTAGTAAAATTTAAGATATGAGGGTTCCCCTTCCCTATCCTGTTTAAATCTACATTATCCTATTTGCTTGACCTTCTAAAGCATTTTTTCTCCAACAATTCTTTTTTGGTTTTTTTGTTTGTTTGTTTATTTTTGTCTTTTAATGCCATTTTAGGCACCATTTTTAGCAAAATTGCATTGATTTGCATATTTGGGAATGATAGTTAATATCCTAGATTCAATGTAATTTTGCATATGAAAATCAAGGTGTAATTTGGAATTTGAAAGATTTCTTCCAATTGCCATTTTAATTTAGGATTTTCTGCTCCCTAGTGACCCTCCTTTTCCAATTATAGAATCACAGAATCATAGAATAGTTAGGGTTGGAAAGGACCTTAAGATCATCTAGTTCCAACCCCCCTGCTATGAACAGGGACACCTCACACTAAACCATGTCACCTGGCCATGGCCATTGTCCAGCCTGGCCTTGAGCACCGCCAGGGATGGAGCATTCACAACTTCCCTGGGAAGCCCATTCCAGTGCCTCACCACCCCAACAGTAAAGAATTTCTTCCTTATATCCAATCTAAACTTCCCCTGTTTAAGTTTGAACCCATTACCCCTTGTCCTGTCATTACAGTCCCTAATGAAGAGTCCATCCCCAGCATTCTTGTAGGCCCCCTTCAGATACAGGAAGGCTGCTATGAGGTCTCCACACAGCCTTCTTTTCTCCAGGCTGAACAGCCCCGACTTTCTCAGCCTATTTTCATATGGGAGGCGCTCCAATCCCCTGATCATCCTCGTGGCCCTCCTTATATGTTATTAATATTTCATAAAATGAAAATTATTTTGATATTTTAGAACCTAAGTATTTTATGTTAGATCTTTTATCATTGTAGTTGAGGAAAAATTTGTCCTGAAGCTGGGACGTTTGCTTCTTTCTAGGGTGCACAAGTGCTAGCACTGGTGCTGACAGCTAGCTGCAGTTACCACAGAGCACTTTTCTTGCCTGTGTTTGAGTGTGCTGTGCAGACACAGGATGATCAAGAGGTCTTTCCTTAGTGTTTATTGCTATGTGGGATTGTCCAGTGGATGCCAGCCAAAGCATGGTCTACAGAATGGTGCAAGTTCTTCACATCTTCCAGATTTCTATTTCTACTCCGCGTGTTATTCTGTATCAGAAGAGTGATCAAGTTTTTCAATGGAAACAGGAAGAACTGACAAGGTAATGTTCAGCTTAACAGCTCCTTCGCATATATTTGTCTATTGCAATGTGTAATTAGCTGCATTTCAGTGAAATGCTTCTGGCGCAAATATTTTCACATCGATGTGCTGTTCCACTTTAAATTCCACCTCATTAAAACATCATAAAAAGCAGTACCTTGACACGCTTCCCATGTGACCATGATTGAAGCTGCTATTTATTTATTTGCCAAAATCTCTTTTGCACATTCACCTGTGTGTTAGTGGTGTGGAGAGTCAAATGTTACTGCAGGCTTTGGGCTGACTCTCTGAGATCACGCTGATACAAGTTCTGGGGTTTGTAACAGTACAAAACCAGCCTCCCTTTTGCTCATTAGAATTGGCTTTGATGACTTCAAAATATGCCAGCAAGGCAAAGAGGCACAATGAATGAAGAAGGAGGCATAATTCACATAGTCTTGGAATAATAGGGGGAAAATGGTGTGCTTTTTACAAAGCAGTAATACCATAGAAGCGTTCTTGAAGCCTGGTAAACCTATTAGAAACAGTCTTGCTAATAGGTCATAATACTCTGTTATAAAAGAACTAATTGGTGATTTCTGAATTAAACTGGCAATTTAGAAATGAATCATTGCTCACATCAATTTTTTTGTTGTTTTCACATAGTCAGTATTTGTGCCTTGCAATACAGTAGTGGTGTGTTACTGTCTCATGGTCACAGTTATGATTCGAGTTCCAAGCAATGAGGCATGACTATGACCTGTTGCTACACATATTCTTTCCTAATGTATTTTGGTAGCTCAGCAGGACATATTCTGAATAAGATTTGAAAGAAAGACTACTGTTAGGCATAGGCCATTTAGGGCCTACACTAAGAAATTGTTAGAACTTCCTTACCAAAACATGGTCTTTAAAGATTTCTATTAAGAATGTAGACTTTGGGACTAAGGAGACATGTATTTTCAGTAAAGTGGCAAGCGTGCACCCATGTGTAATACAGGCATGTTAGGGACATCACAGGATATATTTGTAGCTACAGATAATTAGTATTCTAATGTATTCAAAGTGGTTTGCATTGGAAAAGACCTTAATGACCATCTAGTTTCAAGCCCCTTGCTGTGAGCAGGGCACCTTCCACTAGACCAGGTTACTCAAAGTCCTGTCCAGCCTGGCCTTGAACTCTGCCAGGTATGAGGCAGCTGCATCTTCTCTGGGCATCCTGTGCTGGTGCTTCACCACCCTCATAATGAATTTTTTCTTTAGATCTAATATAAATCAATTCTCTTTCATCTTAAATCCATTCCTTCTTGTCCAATCCCTACAACCCTTGTACAAAGCCCCTCTCCAGCTTTCTTGTCAGCCCCTTTAGGCACTGGAGGCTATTCTAAGATCTCCCCAGAACCCTCTCCAGGCTGAACAGCCCAGCTGTCTCAGCCTCTCCCACAGGAGAGGTGCTCCTCCAAGTTTGGAGTGGCATTCAAAGCACTGACACTGCCTCAGCCTTCTCTGCTATCATTTCAAGTCTCTGGAAAGCTTCAGCTAGCTCTAATCTATAATTTTTCAAGGCTTACAGTATTTCACTGTCAAATAGAAAGTTTGAAATTGTGCAGCCCCAAACTCTGAGCGCTGACAGTGTCACGATTGTGAGTTATATTCCAGGTCTAACATTTCAGGAGTTATGTGGCTAGAAGGGAGAAATAAAAAGCATGAAGGAACCCTCTGGGTCATGAGTCTGTAAGAGGCAGTCACTGGCACCATGGGTTATTCTGCACCAAAATGACTGCTAGCAGTGCTGTAGGGACAAGAGCAAGGATAGGAACTGTACTATAGGGATTTTAAAAAACATTTCTCTGACCAGTAGAATAGCTTAAACTCAGGGCATAGAAACATTTACCTGTGAAGGCTTGACAATGGTTTCATAAGGATTTCATGCTCTCCACCAACATTTCTCTTAAGAAAATACAGTCTGTGTCAATGTTTGCAGAGCTGAGAGTTGACCAGATATCAGAGATGGTCTGTAAAATGATTGCAATCTAAAATGAAACAGTAAACTCCCAGACCTAAAACTGTAATGATAAAGGAAAACATTCCTGCAGATACATGCCAGGAAATGGGTAAAATGGAATAAATGAACATTCAGAAATTTGTCACTATTTTAATTTGATTCTAAATAAAATGATTATGGAAATAAATGTTGCAAAATATAATCATTGGGTTTAAAATAAACTGTCATGTGGATCTATACTTAAAAAAGGTATCATGAGTCTACTTAAAGAAAAAAATGTTGGTAATTATACTTGCTTAGGAATAGAGAAATTATAGATAACATCTTAAATTCCATCTTGAATCATAGTACTCCTTTTGTTCTACATTTTGTGACTGTAGAAATGCATTTATCTTCTCAGTATACTAAATAACATTTCTTTATTTTCTATAATTATTTTCAACTCTAACACTGAATTGCAAACTATAAGAAGTTTTAAAAGATGAAATGATTTCTTATTGGTGGTTTAGGATCGTTAACACTTGGAGCTCAAAACCGGACCTGAAACTCCAAGTAATTCCCATATCTTAATTCTAGTTTCTTTACCACTGTACTGTAAGTTTTCAGAAGGCCTGTCCTTTCTGTGTATAAAGGAATTAAATTAATATACCCATTAAGCTGTATGGAGTTGTCCATACTGGTGATAGTTCTTAATTCTTTCAAACCATTTCTGAAATAGCTTTTCGGTTAAATATATAGCATATATATGATAGTGTGTTGTGCATAAAGATTTTTAATTAGTTTTTAGTTTGGATCATCTGGGTTACTTCCTCTTTAAGGCATCATTTTCTAACAGAGCTGTGTTCCTTCATTCTTCTGTGTCCTCTCTGTTAAAGACATCACTCCTGCATTCGCTGAAAGAAGATAGATCTGGCTGTTGCTGTAAAGGAAGCAGGAATTAACCCCTACCCAATGTTCCCCACACAGCTATCTGCTTCTTCATGTCTCTTGCTTCTACCTTCCAATGTTTGGTTTTCAGTCACATGAAATACATGAACATGAATACGTGTTCAAAGGGTCTGACTTTGAATTCACTGTAAATCCTACATAAATAAAGTGCTTTAAAGGCTGACAGGGACCAATCCCAAAGAACAAATCCCAAAGCTTAGAAAAGGAAAATATTCTATCAAAACTGGTATGTTTATACCACCATAAAAAGGCCTGGAACAATGAGTGGCAAACTGCATTGTGATCACATCCTAACTTGCAATGCATTTCAGATAAATACATGTTTTATATAGAAAGAAATGTTCCCTAAAAGAGTAGGGAACTTCATAGTCACAGCTTCAGAATTGGGATGGCAATTTTTTTATCTGATTTTCCTTCTTTTTTTTTTTTTTCATTCTGGAATGTAATTTCCTGATATAAGGAAGGGGGAACTTTTCACCCTTTGATTTTTTTTTTTTTATTATTTATTTCTGTAATTAGTTTTTAAATTTAATAGTTTTTCCAAAGCACCCTCAGCAGTGTCAGTGTGCTTGTGGAACAATATGAACTCCCTCTGGCGGCCAAACAATCCTTTTTGAGCCTTTCATGTCTTAAACCAACAGCAAGCATAGCATTTTTTCAAGTTATGTACCTAGCTGTGAATTTCACAGTATCTTTATTCCTGTAATAAATGTGGCATTTAGGTATTTAAAACGATATGGACAAAATAACTTCATCTGATTCTCTGGGAACAGAAATCTATTGGCCTCTAACATTTTTATTAATATTCAGAACCCCACCCTACTATAGAGAAATCCCTTTTAGGGATGGGGGCAACCTCTGTAAGTTTTTCCAGTTTTCACATCCATTTCTATAAACAATAAGAAATGCTTTGTCATTAACCATTGCAAAGGTACGGTCCCA